>PHNY01114977.1:0-13018 GCA_003724115.2 Anethum foeniculum | reverse complement strand
CTCAACATTTAAAACATGCTTCGTATATTGAAAATATGTTTTCAAATCATGCATGCATTTGTATCGCATTGTATAATCACAAAGCATTTTAATCACAACAACAATAGTAAGGGTTTGCAAAACTTTCCTGGTAATCCTGAGGTGGTAGCGGGTCTCGGGTCGATCCGGTAATCTATAAACAATAGTATTACTTGGGATTAGTTACCGATCCTTAATGAAAACTCAATCTTTAACTCTTACATAAGCTTAAAGTTTGTTTTCAAGTCATTTACTTAACACTTCCGCTCACGCACCCTTGGCTTCATCATTTTTATAAAACTGAAAAATAATCCTTTTAAGGTGAAACCTTTGCGAGGGCCTTACCAACTGCCTTATACACTTTACTAAAAAGGTTTATGATCCAACAATCCTTTTATGATCCTTAAAAACATCCACAAAGTTGATTATACGATAAAGCGTGATTTCGGGAAACTCCGATTATTAAAACGACCGTTTTTCCTAAACCGTAAATCCATTTCATACGATATTTATATCAAAACGAAGCTTACAACATCATCTAGCTAAGAACGGAATTACGATGGCTATGTCATCATCAAGGGGACTCAGGGGTAGTGGTGAGTCTTAACAGTGGGAAAAACGAGCCCAAAGTTACACACAAAAATAGGGGTTTGAAAATCGGGCATTACGACGGCTATGTTTACATGATTTCCAAAATCGTAACTACTCCAAATCAATACCCAATCACCAACAACTCAAGATCACAACTTATACTATCCATATCAATCAAAACCTCTCAAGATCATCAACTTATACCATGTATCATACATGGATCATTCATTCAACATCCATGATTAAACAACTTAGATAATCATGCTATAATCATGCTTATACAACTTCATCCATTAACATCATCAAAACCAAGCTTAAATACCCAATCAAAACTGAAATTCAAACTAGGGTTTGAGTGATTATACCTTCCTTGGAGTGGTTAGGGTCTCTGGGAAGCCTTAAGGAGCCTTTAGACAGCCTAGATATGCTTTGATCTTCATGAAAACACAAAGAAAACAATGCTATCCTTGAAATCCATAGCTTAAACTCAAAGGATAACTTAGTTATGAATTGTAGAAGCTATAGAAACTAACCTTATGAATTATGGATGAGTGGAGCTATGATTTTGATTTTCTTTTTCTCCCCCTTTAATCTTCTATTCGAATGGATGAAGAAGAGAGAAAGGATGAGCCTTTTTGCTTGGTTGATTTTGATAAATGTGATAATAATACATGGCTTACAATAATATCCAATGATTTTGCTTTATTAAAGTGATTAGTTCATCCTTATTACATCACTTATAAGACAAGTGTTAAATCATTATGGTTTAATGTTGTCATCTTCATGTAACCACTTAGTTACAATGCTAATTACTTGGTTTATCCTTTAACTAGCTTGGTTACTTGCCTTTCCACTTGCACAAGCTTGTTTCTTAGTTGTTTAATCATTTTATGACTCGTTATCGCTTATTCCTGTTGATCGATTGAAGGAATACATCTGTAGTTCTATTTGTTAGGGGCTTCTCTAAAACCCTATTAGAAATCTTTATTCCATTTTTCATTCTTTTAATCATCCTTGGATCTTTTATCATTTATTCTTTAATACCTTATACATAATTCCTTCGGTATCTGGTGGATTTTCGGGAAAAAATAAAAGTGCTCCTTTTCGAAATCCGATGACTTTTACACACACTTATATTCATCACTGAACACTAATATGGACTCAGAATTTCCATAAAAAAAGTCTTATATTGTGTGGTCTGATTATATTTTTCAATCAGCAAAAGTTACTATTCATCAGGGTTTTGAATAGTTACAAAAATTGGGGTTATTACAAGAATAGAGGATTCAGTCTTAGTCTTGATTAAAGATTTTTTTTTTTGTTTGGCATTTTGACAAGCATCATAGAGACCATCAGAAGTAAACTGAGCTTTGGGCAATCCTCTCAGTAGATCTTTCTTCACTAATTCATTGATGTTGTTGAAGTTTAAGTGAAAGTCTTTTTTTGCCAATTTAAGCTTTTTTTAATTGAAGATATGCTTAGTAGACAAACTTTTGTGCCATCATTATTTACAGAAAGCTTGGCTTCATAATTGTTACCATGTCTGTATCCTTTCAATGCAACCTTGCCAGTTGAATTAGTGCAACTTCAAAATGATCTTCTTGAAAATCAACATGAACCTCTGTCACAGATTTGACTCACAATCATCAAATTATGCTTGAGTCTTGTTGGAAGAGCTACATGCTCAATAATGACATTCCCAAGATTGATTTTGTCATATCCCAGTCTTTCTAATGTTGACATCACCACAAGAAACACTTGTGCCAGCTTTCTCCTTAAACTCTGATAGCAGGGCTTTATTTCCTGTCATATGTCCTGAATATCCACTATCCAGAACTAGAATGTTTTTCATGTTACCCTATAATTGAAAGGCCACTAGTTAGAATTTTTAAGGACCCGGTCTTGTTCGGATCCTTTGGCCATATTAAGTTTGTTAACATTTACAGAAGAAGACTTTTATCAGAGTTTATGTTAATAGTCTTAATATCAGGAGTTACACATGCAAAATTAACTTTATTGATTTTCAAAGAGGGTTTGAGTTCATAATAATCATAATATAAACTGTGATACTCTTTACATGTGTAAATGAAATTCCAAATGCTACCACAATGAAAACAAGAGTTCTGTAGTCTATATCATGTGTCCTATCCCTAAATTTTGATTTAGGTTTGATAGTTGTGATATCCTTATTCTTCATGCAATTCACAGAAATATGATTAGTGCTACCATAGTTAAAACAAGCCTTTCTAGGTGCATTAGGAATGGGTTTATAATTGTTCCCCTTATTACCTTCTTTACCGTTTCTATTATTTCTAGGCTTTTTCTCCTTGTTAATCTTTGTGATTTCTTTCAACTTATGTTTAAGTTGCTTTTGAGACATTAAACCAATGTTTATTGTCTTAATTTTTACCTGTCAAGGGCTATCAATATTTAAGTTGAGCTTAACTCCTGATGTTGATCCTATTTCATTTACTGATTTGACATTATCAGTATTTAAGTTAAACTTAACAGGTGTGAGCTTAGACCTCTCTTTTCTTATAACTCTGTCAAGAGTCAAAGGTTTCTTTGTCTCAACTTCAATTTCCTTACCCTTGTTAGCATTAGATTTCACATAAATTAATACTCATTTCCAACAACCACTTTCAAGGATTTCCTGAGTTGTTTTTCCTTACTTAGTCCAAGTCTTAATAATTTCTCTCTCTTTAGCTGTTCCTTTTCAAGATAAACATGCTTTTTGAGAAGTTCCTGTTTAACATAAACATCATCATCTCTTTCCTTTTGAATTTCTAGCATAAAAATCAGTTCAGCTACTAGATGATCATTCCTTCTTTTAAGATCATGATTTTCAATCTTAATTCTTTCATTCTCTAAAGTCTGATCTATATAGCTAACATGCATGCATTTGAAAAAATTTCTTAACATAGAAATATCATTAATATTAAAAGTAAGAGTTGTTTGAGATACCATTAATTCAGAAGGTGCAGAGTCATCAGTATCAGCATTTGCTACCTAAGCATAGTTGACTTCCTCATCAGTATCTGAAAAGTCGGCCCATTCAGTTTTTCTTATAATGAGAGCCCTACTATTTTCAGCTTTAGCCTTTTTGCACTCAGTTGCAAAATGCCCTATTCCATCACAGTTGTAGCACTTGATCTTTGATTTGTCAGATTTGTATGACTTGTACTCCTTGCTATCCTTCTTTCTGAAATTCCATTTCTCAGAAGTTGATGGCTTCTTAGAAAAATTCTTTCCTTTTTTGAAACTTTTGTATCCCATCCTCTTAAAGCTTTTAACCATCAAAGCTGCTAGCTGCATCTCTTCATTATCAGAATCTTCATCAAAGTCTGTGGAATTATCAGTGTTTGAGTCATCATCAGTGTTTGATGACTCAGTATCAAACTTTGCAGCCATAGCCTTTCTCTTAGAATGGTTTTTTCTCACAGCTTGGTCTTTTGTCACTTTTTCATCAATATTCAAGGCAAAATGCCTTGATTTGCTTCCTTTTCTTTTGCTCCTTTGTTCCATTTCAAGTTCATGAGTTTTGAGCATACCATAGATTTTATCAAGAGACATCTCATCCAGTTCATTGTTGTCTCTTATGGTTGTTGATTTGAGATCCCACTTTTCAGACAATGCTAGGAGAGACTTTAGACTGGAATCTTCAAGATCATTCTCTTTGTCAACTAGTAACAGATCATTCAACAATTTCAAGAATCTGTCATAAACTTCTGTCAATGACTCGTCTGATCTTGAATCAAAGTTTTCACACTCCTGAGTGAGTATAGTTCTCATATTTTTTTGATAGCCTTTGTTCCTTGACGCTTTAATTCCAAAGCATCCCAGTTCTCCTTAGCAGTTTTGCATCCAATCACCCTGTTAGACATAACATTATCAAGATTAATGTGTAAGCGATGTCTCACCTTTGCATCTTTCATTATGGAAGCTTGATCCTAAGGAGTGTAGTCCTTCTTCTCCTTGGAAACAACCTTTTGTGGTTTATCTCTAGCAACAACAGAGAGCTTTGTAGGCTTGTGTGGTCCATCAAAAATCTTGTCAAGATATTCAGGATCCATGGCTTCCAGAAACATAGCCGTCTTTACTTTCCAAGTGGGATAATCACTTGCCTTTAGCATCGGAACCCTAATAGATTCATATCTACTAGTATTGTTCACAGAAACTTGATTACTTGTACTCTTATCAGTCATGATTGTTATTTGTGAATCTTAACTATTTGTATGTTAACAGAATGACTCTAATACCAATTGTTAGGTCTCAAATATACTGTAGAGGGGGTGAATATAGTATATAACAATCAATTCGAATTAAGACAAGTAAATGAAGAACAACTTTTGTATTGATGATAAAAACTGTTCAGAAATTACAAGTACTCACTCAAAGAATGTAAGAGTATTCTTAAGAGCTGCTAGGTTACATAAAGATAAGACATTAATCGACACCTATAGTGTAAACCTAATCTGTGTTTATATAACACATAGTTACACAATCAATTACTAATTAAAGATATGAATATCACAAATGACTAGATACTATATCCTATAATTGATTGCTGCTAATTTCCTACGTTGAAGAACTGACATATCCTTGCTATCTTCATTCCTTCAATCAGATAAATCATCTCATGATTTGTAGCTTCTGTAAAGCCTGAAAAATAAACTCTGATCATACATGCTGATAACAAATGCTGACAAACTTGATGATAAACTCTGATTTGTCTAAAAACTGATAAATACCTAAACACTGACCATCATCAAATTGTATAAAAAAATGTGGTACCACTTCCTCGAGAGCTTTTATCATACCATAAAAAGCATTGAAGAAGTTAGTCATACATTTGTCAAGTTGAGAAAAATATACGTCTACGGTGACCATTATTGGCATCAATCCCCACTGTAGCTAAGAGCTGACCACCAAAGGGGCTCTTCAGGTGACACCCATCGAAAACAACTATACGTCTGCATTGATGAGCAAAAGCTTTTTTGATGGGGCCCAGACATATATAGCCTAAGAAATTCACCTCTATCAGTCCCTGCATCTGAGATCTCAGTTAGAATCTTCACCGTGGTATCGGGCATCAATCTCTACAGCTCAGGTCCATAGTTCCAAACCTCTTCAAACTGGTACTTTATGAGTACCATTGATTTTTATCAGAGCCTTAATCTTTGCCCTATAAACAGCATGTCTACTTATGTTACTTTCAGATCATTGACAATTTTTTTTGTTAAATGCAGGAATAAACCAGGTTGGGAGTTCAACTTCATATCACTCAAATAGTAGTCTACAGTCCAAGAGAGTTGATTTGCTTTTGCTTGAATATAGATATACATGTATGATTATTGTTAAATGACCTAACCTGATATGTTGTAACGTATTTCACAAGAGGAGCATAAGTCTTCCATACACAAGGAGCTTGACACACACACACACACACACACACATATAGATATATATATATATATCCTTGGAGACCATATATGTTTTGCAATCAAAACAGTACAAAACTTATTATTATGTGTACTACATTCTATAAATATCACTTTTTCATTGAAAATGTTGAAAATAATTTACGTTTACAAGCAGAACATATATGTTTTTCAATATTAACATATGTTCAGCAAACTAAACATGTTTTTGTAGAATGACATGTTTTGCAATGTTATACTTACATAATATATAGAATGTTTAAGATTTTTTATAAAATAATGATCCTTATATAACATTATTCACAAAATAATAGGTTTGGCAATATTTTTACCCAAATTTTTTTTTGCAGAACATAAGTGGTCTCTATTTATCCAATAAAAAGCTGGTCTCATTGAAAATAGGATATTTGATGTTATCTTCATTATCAGTAAAGTTACCACACATTCTCTCCTCATTATAGTTGGCATATACACTAAATTGATCGGTTTCACAATCATCTTCTAGGTTTTTCAGTGGGTCTTGACCGGTGTCTTCATCTAGTATGTCCTCCCCCACATCTTGATCCACATTTTTTTTAAAAATGAGGTCATTAGCACTTCGATCTTTGTAAGATTTCATACTGCTGTTATCATCTTCAAAAAAATCACCTTCATCATCATCCTCATAATCAGTAAAAATTTTATAAACACCTTTCTCAGCTGTAATGTCTTCTTCCATGTTCATCTCAAATTTTGTATTATCAGACCACTCAAAATGAAAACTAAAAACATTCCATTTCCAATTACTTCTGGTTTGAGCTTGACTTTGATTTACTTCCACATAACTTTAAGTAAGATTCTTCAATATTGTCTTCATTGGCATGATAGCTTTGATTCTCAAATTGAATATCACTTAAGTGAGAAATAACAGTAGGTTGGGAATCGAAAGTAGGTTATGGGTCAACAGTAGGCACCGGATCGAAGATGATCAACAATAACATTTTCTTGACTCTAAGGTACGGAGGACAACCACGTAAATCACAAAATATTTGTACTTTTGAAATAGATTACACATTGTTAGCACCTCAATCTAACTCAAATAAGCCGTTATTTATACTTGTATTAGAAAGTTTATGGCCACAATCATTACCACAAAAAATTTCAATCAGATTAATGTAAGAAATAATTAAATGAACCCTAACAATCATGTAAGAATTAATAATACTGTACGTTATAATCAGGAGCAGCGTAAAAGAACACAAACAGGAATCCACAGATCTTGAACTATATGATCTTCACAGATAAGTAGAATACATACCTGTTGACATGGTGATAATTATTTGAGTGCAACAAGGTATAGTATATTGGTGCTTCAATGGAGATGTATGGGTTTCTCTCTCTTTTTCATATACATTAATTATGTGTTATCCTTTACGGTTTTCATAAGTCCAACACTTTTGATGGAAAAGGTGGATATATATATATATAGACATAGAGAGGACCATCCATCTCACTTAATTTATTTACCCCTTAATTAATTATCCATCAGAATTAATCAGGTAAGTTTTTCAACTCTTGAGTTTCCTATAGACCACTTTATGAGAAGGAAAATTTTATATGAATTAATAAAAATTCCTTCCAATAATAAAAAATTTTCTTATAGTCTTTCACTTGGTCTTATAGGAAATAGGTCATGAATGTGCACAAAAACATTAGTTATCCTTCAAGTCCCTAGTTGACAGATTAAAAGATGCATGAGTCATGGCGTGCACATGTTGTTGTACAACACGCTTACTTCCATGTACAACCACATCTGCAATTTTCACAACCAAGTCATAATGAGAATGACCTAATAGTAACCTAATATTTCATTCATCTTGAACATAAGTGTGTAAACCTTTATATTGAAGAAACAGAAAACTTCAGATGTTATACATTAAGAGCTTGGTAATTGTCTTTCACATATACATACATAAAACAAGCGACATAATCAGTAATTTAGGAACTGTCGAGGAGACCTAAACTTTCAGCATGCCTTTTAAAGGTCTTAATTGGTAGTCCTTTTGTAAGTATGTCTGCCACTTGCAAGTCAATGCATATGGACTCAATGACAATTTTCTTTTGTTTAACATCTTGCTTTAACAACAGGTATTTTAGGTCCATGTGTTTTGAACCATCAGTAATCCTGTCATGCTTAGAAAAGAACGTCGCAGCTTGATTGTCACAACAGATCGATAATGGTTTAAAGATAAAATTTAAGTCTCCAAATTGTGACACAAAATTACACAGCTATGTTCCTTGAATGGAAGCTTCATAATAGGCCACATATTCAGCCATCATGGTGGAACCAAAAATCATTTCAGATTTTTGACTTTTCCATGAAACGACACCTCCACATAAAAGAAATGTATAGCCAAGAGTGCAGAGCCTAGTATCAGGACATCAAGCAAAATCTGAATCAACATAACCAATCATATGTGGATGATTTGATTTTTTGTACGTAAGCATACGATTTTTGGTTCCCTTTAGGTATCTCAGAACTTTCTTTGCAGCTTTCCAATGAGCGATCCCTGGGTCACTCTGAACCATTCCCAACACGCCAATGGCATGGTTAATGTCAGGCCTGGTACAGACTTGTGCATACATCAGGCTACCCACGAGGGATGCATAAGGATAATTCTACATTTCTTCTCGTTCCATAGGTGTCCTCGGACATTGCTTAAGAACAAATTTGTCTCCTTTATGCAATGGAACAGGACTAGCGGAACAAGAATCCATGTTAAATCTCTTAAGAACTTTATTGATATAGGCCTTCTGAGACAAGCCCTAAATTCCTTGTGTTTAATCACGAAAAATCTCTATGCCTAGAACATAGGAAGCCTCCCCCATATCTTTCAATTCAAAGTTCTTTGAGAGATAATCTTTAGTTTCTCACAACAAACCAAGGTCACTACAAGCCAATAGTATGTCATCAACATATAGAATCAAAAATATGAATTTGCTCCCACTGAATTTAAGATATATGCAGGTATTAACAACATTTTCAGCGAAACTGAAATTTGTAATGGCTTCATGAAATTTTAAATACCAATCTCTGGAAGCTTGCCTTAGTCCATATATTGATTTCCTAAGTTTGCAGACCATATGCTCTTGCCCTTCAATTATTAAACCTTCGGGTTGACACATATATATTTCTTCTTCCAGGTCTCCATTTAGGAACGTGGTTTTGACATCCATTTGATGCAACTCGAGATCATAATGAGCTACTACTGCCATGATGATTCTAAAAGAATCTTTTCTGGAAACTGGAGAAAAAGTCTCGAAATAATCGATGCCTTCTTTCTGATTAAAACCTTTGAACACAAGTCGAGCTTTACATCGTTCAACATCGCCTTTAGAATCACGTTTGGTTTTGTGTACCCATTTACAACCAATTGCTTTATGACCCGGCGAGAGTTGAATAATTTCCCAGACTTGATTATCACTCATAGATTCTAATTCATCCTTCATTGCATCAACCCATTTGTCAGAATCAGGGCCTTTAATGGCTTGAGCATAAGAAACTGTATCTTTATTTTCATCAGCTTCTATGAGATAAAGCAAGAAATCATCAGAAATGGCCGATCTCCCTTGTCTCTGAGATCTCCTCAATGTTGTTTCTAATGAATCTCTATTATTATTTTTATTTGTGAAAACCTCATCAGGGAGTTGATCATTCATTGGGATCTCCTCAGTGTTCTCTTGTTCGTTTCTAGACGGATTTCCAACATTTTTTGAAATAATAGGTAGTAGAACTGGTACCCTTACTTCTTGAATGATCACATCATTTTTCTTTATGCTCCCACTAGTCTCATCATTCTCATAGAACTTGGCATTACCAGTTTCACTATTCTCGTACTATGGTTAGGACAGTAAATTCGATATCCTTTTGTATTTTCCGGATATCCAATAAAGTATCCACTCACTATTCTAAAATCCAATTTCTTTTCTTGTGAATTGCATATTCGAGCCTCAGCCGAACAACCCCAAATTTGGAGATGTCTTAAACTTGGTTTCCATCCTTTCCACAGTTCAAAAGGTGTATTTGGGACCGCTTTGCTTGGAGCCCTATTTAAGATATAAACGGCTATACATAAGGCTTCCATCTACAAGAACATTGGCAAATTAGCGTGACTTATCATGGATCTAACCATCTCCATATTTGTATGATTCCTTCTTTCAGCTACACCATTCTGACATGGAGAACCAGGCGTTGTGTACTGAGCAATAATACCAAGCTTCTGGAGAATTTTAGCAAAAGGTCCAGGGTGTTGCCCTGTTTCATCATACCGTCCATAGAATTCACCACCTCTATCCGACCTAATGGTTTTCACCTTTTCTTTTTTTTTTGTCTTTCTGCCTCAGCGATGAACACTTGTACAGCATCCACCGATTGAGATTTTTCATGTAATAGAAAGACATAACAATAACGTGAATAATCATCGATAAATGTGATGAAATACTTTTCTCCTGCAAAAGTCGGAACATCAAAAGGTCCGCAAATATCTGTATGTACTATTTCAAGAAGCTGGGTACTTCTCGTGGCTCCTTTCTTTATGTTCTTTGTTATTTTTCCCTTTATACAATCAACACATGCTGGAACATTATTAAAATCCATTTATGGAAGAATACCATCCGTAATTAATCATTTGATTCTTTCACTGGATATATGTCCCAGCCTTTTATGCCACACGAAGTAAGGGTCATCTTTGGATGACTTATGTTTTGTTTCTTTATCATGCAGGGTAAATTTTATTTCAGCATTTGGAGTTTTAAGTTCTAGCTTGTAAAAACCATCAATCAAAATTCCAGAACCAATACAACTAGAATTTTTAAACAAGCTGAAATTTCCATTGCCAAACTCAAAAGAATATCCAACCTTATCAAGTGCACTTACGGAAATAAGATTACGGGAAATAGACGGTACATAAAGTGTTTGACACAAGTCCAATACATAATCACTAAATAAATTAAGACGATAAGTTCCAATAGCTTTCACCGGAGTTTTGTCTTTATTTCCCATAAAAATAAAATCCTGATAACTTGGATTTGTAATTTGGATCGTACTGAATCCCTGCATGGAATTAATAAACATGAACATTAGCACCAGTGTCTATCCACAAAGTCAAAGAAGGTACATCAGTTTGCTTTGATTCGAAATAACTTACAAAACCCATTGGGTTACCTTTCTTTTCAAACCAGGCCCTACGTTTATTGCAATCCACCTGGAAATTTAAATGTACAGGCTTCTTACAGAATTTGCAAACATTATCCTTCATTTTCTTCTTTAATGGTTGATCAGACTCATCAGACTTAAATGGTGTTCTTTTATGAGCAATATTGTTCTTTTTCCCAGCCTGCTTAGCAGTTCCTTGAGTGAAATAAGCTGCCTTAATACCTTGTGATCCTTGCCTAGATTCCTCCTGAACCAATTTATTAGTCAATTCATTCAAACTCCACTTTTCCGTAATAGTGTTTTAATGAATCTTGAATGGTTCATATTGTGGAGGCAAACTAGTCATAATAAATTGGACAAGGAAAGCACCATCCATCACCAATCCCAAATTCAACATTCATGGTGCGAGAAACATCAAACTTCATGGTTACAAGATCCGTCATCAACTTCCCCGCAAGGGATTTATCTGTTGTCTTGAACCTTTCCTCAATATTCTTTAAGTATTCCTTAGCATTATTGGTAGGAAGTGATGACTTAATGTTGGTGTCCACCACCATTTGCATAAACATCTTGCTCAATCTATTGGATCTTTCCCAATCATCATGGAACTTTTTATCTTCGGGAGTGCTTGATTCAGTAAGTGGACTTGGTTTATGTCTTAGGAGAGCCATGTCCAATTCAAGAACTCCCAATGAGAACTCAGCTTGCTCTTTCCATTCTGAGTAGTTGGTTCCATTGAGCTTAACAATAGATGTACGGTAAGAATTAAGAGCCGAAGGTGTATTGACTACAAAGAGATACAAAAATTAAATCTTATGGTAACACATAAAATAAATCTTTCAGTTTAAGAATTCTGAGCACTCCTATGGGTAGTTCTCAAAACCTTCCATAAGATTAAAATTTAAATATTCCTGTGGGCAGTACTTAAATTTATCCATTAGTTTAATATTCCAAGTATTCGTGTGAGTGGTACTCAAAATAATCCATAAAATTCAACAAAACATAATAACCAAATATTACCATGTGAGATTACAATCATAATCTAGGGTCAACATAATATCTCCAGGAAATAGTCTGATCAATACATATCATATATAGCAATATATAGCAAACACATAATAATCAGATGAATACTAATGGATGATGATTATAAGCCGAGAAAATATCATTACATTCATGTATGGATGCTACTTATATTGATGGGAATAATCATACGTTTCATAACCGTGAGAAATAATTAAATGAACGCTGACAATCACGTAAGAATTAATAACAATGTATGTTATAATGAGGAGCAGCGTAAAAGAACACTAAGAGGAATCCACGAATTTTGAACTATATGATCATAACACATAAGTAGAATACATACCTGTTGACATGGTGATGATTATTTGAGTGCAACAAGGTCTTGTATGTTGGTGCTTTAAAGGAGATGTATGAGTTTCTCTCTCTTTTCTATATACATCAATTATGTGTTATCCTTTACGGTTTTCATAAGTCTAACACTTTTGATGGAAAAGGTGGATCTATATATATAAAGAGGACCATCCATCTCACTTAATTTATTTATCCCTTAATTAATTATCTATCAGAATTAATCATGTAAGTTTTTTAACTCTTGATTTTCCTATAGACCACTTTATTGATTATTTGAGTGCAACAAGGTCTTGTATGTTGGTGCTTCAATGGAGATGTATGAGTTTCCCTCTCTTTTCTATATACATCAATTATGTGTTATCGGTTTTCATAAGTCCAACACTTTTGATGAAAAAGG
>PHNY01114958.1:9461-20225 GCA_003724115.2 Anethum foeniculum | reverse complement strand
AATTCGGGGTTCATTAATCTCGCGGGACATGCTTTTCGGAGACTATTAATCTCACAACACATTCGTCAAGATTAACAGTCATGTAATTAACAATTTATACGCATTTTGAACATGCCCGTGCGTTGCACGGGCTAAAGAGCTAGTTATAAATAAAAGTACAACCATTATCATTCACCTAAACTGCACTTCATTTCAAGTCCTTGAATATCCAAGTATTTTTTAATTTTCCTTTGTGACTTTCTTTGTTATTAGTAATATTATTAATTGAATAGGCATTCTCATGCTGTACCATATTAGAATGTATTATGTATTATTTTATTTGTTTCATTGATGTGTTTTTAACAACCATTTTTTTGTAGATTTAAAGTAACAATGTATGACTCTCTATCCTCAATTGATACATCACGTACTACATGGAGGATCAAGGTACGTATTACCAGAATGTGGGCTTCTGTTTCCTCTTCCAAAGAAGGAAAAGATGGATTGAAAGGCTACAACTTGATCTTGCTTGATGATGATGTAAGTTTTTCTTTTCACGAATAACTATTTTTACTTAGCCATATGATCGGTTTATTAATACGTTTCCATCTATGCGGTCCAGGACTTTCATATGCATGCTTTTGTATATGCCGATAATTGGAGATCCGTTGGCAAAGAAATAGTTGAAGGAGGTGTTTACGTTATATCTAATTTCTGTACAAGAGATGCCAAGGGAACTATGAAGCCTACCAGCTCAAAATATCTTATAAATTTTTCTAACTCTACAATGGTTCAAAAGTTAGTTGGTGATGACTTTATGATACCGAAACTCCTGAATTTGCTACAGGTCATACTTTAATTTTTGGTTGCATTGTATATTACACTATTTTTCACATTTTGTGCTAAATGTTTCAAAATTTTGTAGATATCATTGGAGTAGTGGAGGATTTTAAGCCTGTCACACTCATAGATACCATGTTTGGCAAGAGAGATATTGTCAAATTTCGAATCACTGATGGACGGTTTGTGTTATATGTGAAGCGGAATTGTCATTTAAAGTTTGCATCTAAAGGTTGTTTTTGTGTTAATTTATTAAAATGTGTTAAATGTGCAATATAGGTACTCGCATAAAGTTAGTGTGTGGGGACAACTTGCTGTGACCACAAATAGAAATTTTGAGAAGGCGAAAGATGCTGATACTGTCATTGCAATTGTCACAAGTGCAAAACTGAAAATTTATAAGAGTAAGTGTATGTTAAATAATATGTATTCTGACGATAATTTTGGTGAATTGATATTGTAATTTAATATCGTTACACGAATCCAGGTTTTGTTCAAATTAGTACACTTCCTTTGTCGAAGATCTACCTAAATTTAGATAATGATTATGTGAATGAAATGAAGATCAAGTATATATGTACCACAAGTCTTTGTTTACAGTATAGAAAAAAAAAATTGGTGTTATGTCTTTTTTCCGCTTAATCAAGTTTTTGGATGCATATTTGTAAACTACTAATTTAACAAGATTTAAATTATGAAAAGGTTGTAGGAAGAAGGTTACAAACCTACTCCAAACAAAGAAGGATCTCTGATTACAAATTCACCTCTGCCTGTTATTGAAACAATAACATTACAAGAGCTATGCCAGAAAACTGATTATTGTGACTTTGAGGTGATAAAAGTGGATATTTACTTTGACTAATATAGTGTTATATGTTATAATACGTAATTACTAATTTCATTTATATATTGCATAAAAACCTTTATGTGCTCTGTTAAGATATCCGTTGTTGAAGAAACAGAAAATTGGTGGTACCTAAGTTGCATAAAATGTGAGGAAGATGCGTATAAATATGAAGGAAGGTACAAATGTTCTAGATGTAGTTATATTATGCCGGTTCATGTGAAGAGGTATCACTCAATCTCAATTTTATATTTCGGGACCTAATGAAATATTATAAATGTGGTATATATAATTTTTAACCAATTTGCGGCAAAATTCATAGATACAAGATTGTTGTTCTTGCTGGTGATTCTACTGAAGCTTTAAACTTTGTTCCAATGGACAAGCCTGTGGAACGTATTATTGGTGAAACTGCAATGAAGATGATTCTGGATAATCTTAAAGTACAAATCTTCATCTCACTGTTCTCCGTAATATAGTAAGATGTACTAAATATTGCATTGTCAATGTAATATATTAACATAATGTTAAAACCTTTTGTTCTAGACTGAAGATGGCTATCCTAAGAAGCTCAAAGACATTGCTGGAAAGGAAGTGACATTTCTCATTGAGACTACTGATGATAATGTTAAGCTCAAAAGTCAAATTTATAAGGCAGTTGACTGTTTCGTTAAGGATTATTCCATCGCATCAGCCTCGGATGCTACCATGGCTGGCTTTGCAATATAAAGTTCGTCCGAGGTAATCCATTTGGTTTTAACAGTTAAAGGTTTTCTTCATATAATACCTAATACCTAAAGATCAACCAACCTGAATTATGCAGATGTAGAGTATATATTAATATATAAATTGTTTATTCTATTTTGCAGAATATGGTTGATCTATCATGTCATACTGAAACTCCCAGTTCTGTTTAATCTACTTCCAAGAAAATCAAAATGGTAAATTACGTTTCTTTAGTTTTTGATTCTTATTTATTTGTTTATGGATTTATGTACTCGATGTAGGAGACCAATATCCTTTTTTAATTAATTATAGTATATATATTAAAACATAATTGGTTATAGATGGTACTATTTCTTATTGCAAGCAGGAAAAGTGAAGCGGAACTCATTTCATGAAAGAAGCTGGAAACGGGTGTTGCATTATATTCTCTAAATAAAAGGAACTAATGTCATTTAGTAGGTTTTTTAATTGGCTTGGCAAAGAATCTGAATGTTTTTCTCACTTATATTCCTAAACCTTTTTATTTTGGATTCTATGACTCTTTCCGCTTTGTTTGTGTCTTTGAGAACCTATGGAGGCTTATCTTATAAAATTCAATAACTTTTGTTTTGGTTCTTTATGGTTTGTTTTGGCATATATTAGTGTGATTTGTATTATTGCTCTAATTTCTTAGTATGACCATATAGTCTTTGAAACACAATTTATAATTAGTCATCGTAATTTGTTTCAACAACTAAAAAAATTAAGATATTGTAATCTTAGATATTGATAACATGATATATGTACTATTAGATGATAGATAATTGAAATGACAAATATGTTTAACTTTCTCATAAGTTGATTCAATTTTAGGCAAATACCATATCTGGTATGCCCAACTTATAAATAATAACCAGTATTTCCATTATTTGAGCATCTCGACCTATGTTAATGTTACAACTTAGATAGAATAAGCAGCATTTTTATTTTGTGACACCATTATTTGATAATTTTAAACCACTTAAATAATTGTTCTGTCATAGTTTTTATATTTGATGGATGATTGAAATTATTATGTTAAAAAGCAAGAAATTAATATTTGTAATAGGATCGTGATTTTAGTGCAACAGGTTAAATTGAAATGCAATGAATATAAATAACATTTGAGAATTTAGAAAACTAAATTCAACAAAACCAAAACCAAATCAGGAACACCATACTTAACATAATAAGAAATGAATTGATTCCGTTCATTAAGTCATCCAAAACAAATACATAAATAGCAAATCTCAATTGTCAAACCATTTACTTAGATAAAACATCATTAACTCTTAAAGAAACAAGTCTTAAATCACAATTTAAGCAGCATAGGAAAAATCAGGCCCGGAAAGGGAAAGTGACAACAAAAACTGTTGGGTTATCTTCAGCCACCGTAGTAAAAATAACTGTTTCATCTTTCTCGAGATGATTGTCTCTAGCAAATTTATTCCACCCACTTGAGATTCTTGGCTGTTTGTGTGATATGACCATTTCAACATCCCACTCGCGGTCTCCATTTCTCAAAATGACGTGATCACCAGCTAGCCATTTTCGGTTTGTTCGTTGAATGTAACTCGGGATGTACTGCAACATTATAAAAATTCCCAGTAAAAATAAAAGGAATAAATTTAACTGGTTTCCTAATATGTCAAATAATTATATTTGTCTACATACCACTCCATGAGATGTGCTGTCCACATTTGAAGCTGTCATGATCGAAATAAAAGACATATTCTCATTTTCCAAATCTTCCAGCTCTAATCCATCACCAATGTTTTCAGCCAACTCTTCCACATTTCCAGCAATGTCACCAACCTCATTTGAATCTATATCAGAAATGTAAATAGCTTTAAGAAAAAGTTAATATTTAGAATATCTACAAACATCTGTTTAAGTGGTATTATATCAGAAAAAAATTATTAAATAAAGATATAACCTGAATTATCAGAATATATGTCATCGAACATACTTCCACATTGGAATCATCAAATATCATAATGAAAAAATTCCCTTCCCCGAAGTAGGTGAACAAAATTTTCTCAGACTCGCTCAAACCATAATCTTGAACAAGATCAGTTAGACCATACATTTTCCAATGAGACTTGGAACAGTTTCCTTCATATCGCATTCCATTTCTCATGTAAAAATAAACATTAGGTGGAAGCAGCTTTCCGAAAACCCTCCAGAATTGTCCAGGTATGGGTTGTAGGAAAAAAATTTGGATCCTAAATATTTGCGTTGTCGTACTAATATGCAACTTATATTAAAATAGATTTCAAATCACTAAATCTAACATAATTTAGAAAATATACGTATTTTACAATTCACCAACTTCAATTGCAGGATTGTTAAGAAACACAATAAATTTCCATCTATACCACTGATAAGGTCTGAAAAAAAAATTAGCTTATTACCAATCATAGATGAAAACTAAACACAATTGGATAAAAGGAATTCTAATTGCTATGAAGTATATTTTTACTAAAGTATGTGTATATTACCTTGATCAAAAGATGTGCCACGTGCAATAGTCCTATTCTTGAAGTATATGACCTCGCATAGATCATCCTTTAAACAGTTCACAAAAAATTTCCCGTTACCCTTATAAGAGTAGCTCAGCCATCAACCAAACAAACCTCGACAGTCTTTGTTAAATTCATTCACGTGACAGATGGACTATACTGATTTCTTAAAATGGACATGGGTTTCGTGTCCATTTGCAAGTTGAAGAATTACATTTCTTGGTATATATTCCTTAAGTTCGTTGATGAAGTTAACAGGTAATTTCTGTAAATTGTGAAAATCAGTCAGAATATTAGTTCTTCTACATTACATTTTTAACTTTTTTCTAGTTACTTAATAAAGATCATACCATTTCATGAAGGCCTCTGTTTTCTCGTGGGAGAAATACAATGAATGATGGATATGCACTGCTAAAGTACCTAAGCTGAAAGACACAAGAACAAAAACAAAGTTTTTGCGTACATTAGTACGGTATTATTTTAAGATACATTTATGGAAGTTAACTATAATTTACCATGTCAGAATTTTTCAAGATATTCCTGTTTGCAGCCTGAATGTTAGTATTTGAAGTCATATCTGCAAAATATAAAAACAGAGACTTTTTTGAAACTAAGTGGGATGTACTCTTATCTTTATAAACTAAGTTGAAAAGGAAGTGCGGCCTCATCCCTTTTTATCTTTTGGGATGTACTGTTATAATGAAAAAAGAAAAAATAAAATCTATTGCTTTACAACTTGCCAATACGGATTACACAACCAATGGACGTATTCAAACGGAATTCAATATACCAAAGTAAGATGCACGTCAAATTTGCTTCTTTGACAATGCAATAACCTAATAACATTTATGCATTATAATAAATAATTTCAAGTACGGCAAATAGGAATGCAAGCAAAGAAACCATGACCATATTTAAGCGCTTCCTCTGTTTGGATGACCATATTTCAAAATCTTCTTCATTATATTATATTTTATGATACTTTGAAATAAATTGACGTATAAATTACAACACTTATTGGAATGAAGAATAAAATCCAATATCAACCAATTACAGTAGTCTACCATATATGCTAATTTTTTCATAAAAGGGAAAATGACTCAAATATACAATATCAAGACTATATACATATTTTTTTAACACTGCCTAGATGGTACAAGCATTTTGCAATTACGGAGACATACCACATATCGAACTACTGTCATTCAGTAGTTTATACTACTAATAATACAGAATTGAAACATAGTAAAAACTTTATTACATATATGGTAGACCATATAATGCACAAAACTTATTAAACTGCCACCATCAGTTAAGAACAATAGTGAGAATAATACTACATCAATGAGTTACATAATTGACGAACAGAGTATGTTTTATAACATTCAATCGGTACTCATATATGCTGAATGGCATAATTCATAGCAACAGAACACATTAAATTCAATTGAAACTGTACAAGTGATAAAGTAGTACCGTTATGTAGACAAATCAGATGACGAACTACACTTGAGATCAATGGAGGTTGCAGGAAATCGATCCAAACTTGCCCGGTGGTCTTAGATTTGCATGCAGCCCCTCTTTGTAAGCCCCTCTTTCTAGACTAGCACTTTACCACAATACCGATATTTTAGGGATCTAACACTTTAAAGCAAATATAATTCTACTTATTTGTAAATACCAAAAAAACATGTTACATACACTACATTACTTTTCTATTATTATTAAAACAATTAAATAATTGACAAATTTTTGACAAATATTAAATTTACATGTTAATGTTGTTCAATTTAAGCTTTTTCTTCATCTATATTAAAAGTTAGTTAATTACTTCTCTAATATTTAAAATTTTGGAAGTACTATAAATATTGAAAATATACTAATTCAAATCAAATTATTAGAAATTTAAATTAACTTTAAAAATTTAAAATTCCTTCTAATACTACTTATACAATTTTCAAAATTATCCATTACATATAAATTAATAAAGTAAAATTAAATTTACTTATATAGTTGGCTCCTGTTAAAAAAAAGTATTCCAATCAAGACATTACTCTTTAACGTTTTTACTAATTAAACCTTCAAATAATTTTTCAAAATTTATATTAGATTAACTAATTATATAAACTGTGACAATTTCTTTTATAAACAATACATATTTTTTTACATTCACGTTGCATTTTACGTTAAATTTAACATAAAAGGGATGTTATACATGTATTTTTAAATTATAAGATTATAAAATAATTGAAATTGAATTATTTTGTGTATCTAAACATATTTCTCACATAGTAACTAAATTTACGTAAAAAAATTGATAGATATAATCAAATCCCACTAAATAATAGAAAACGGAATCGAAGAATAAAATATAATTATATTAAAAAGTAGAAAGACTCCTGTCTTTATACATATGCACAATTCTGTAAACACTTTGGAGAGTGAAAAACACCATTTCAAAAAACTGGTGCATGAACGCATAGTAACACCACTTTTAAGCATTTCGCAAGTAAATAATAATTTAATCAAACATTACTTTTAAAATATTACTATTAAATTAATTTTAACTTAAAATATTATAATTTTGAGAAATATACAAAAAACTGATTTAATATTACAAAAATTTAAAAAATAAGTAAACCCGTGTGCGTAGCACGGGCATATTACTAGTATATATCTAAAAACCCAGCCCATCTTCTTATTAATAAATTGTATACAAAATTGTTACCTAATTTAACATACTTAATTATTTTATAACATTTATTTTAATTAAAATATATATAATTATTCCAATTCATACACGTGCATTCTTTTTAAATTAATATATTTAATAAACTACAAATCAGAAATATTAAAAGCAACCGTAATACCTTGAGATATAACTATTATAATAAAGTCGAAATATTGAATTTTTTTATTTAATTTTTCATCATTCAATTAAATAATAAATAGATAGTATCATAATTAATAAAAGTTAATTATTTATCTTTTTTAACTCAAATATGTTACATTTTATACTTTTTTACCTTTTTTTTTATAAATACAACAGAATTTTAAAATTAATTAAATCTATTAAAGATAAAGGCGTATCTCTACTAAACTATAATAGCTAAATATGGTAATTTGTAATAATCACTTATATTAGAGTTATATAATAATAATAAAAATAAAATTTTCAATAAAAACCTTTGCAAGATTTTAAGCTAATAAGATATAATAGGGGAAGTTATCAAAAATACTAAAATTTTCAAAAACTTTAACGATTTTACTATTTTCTAGAAGATATTTGTAAAAATACGATTGACAACAAATACAATTCTTTTTCATTTTCTTGAAAAATAATTGAAGTTCTTTTTTTATTGCGATTTAATCGATTACATTTGTTACATCTTTATTGTTAGACTTTTTTTTTGTTAAAAATAGAATTTGATATCTACTTTTAAATATGATTGTGGTATGAATGTAATTGTTTCTAATATTTATTTTAAAATTTAGATAAAATTTTATTTAAACTTTATTGTTATTAAATTTTTGATTAATTCATGATTTTTCTCTCTAGATCCAAACGTAGATTAAGATATACCCAAAACAAAAATATGCGATAATCATTTTCAAATTGAAATAAATCATTGTTATAGTAATTATCTATTTTATTGTAGTATTAGAAAATTAGGGAATTTTGTTTTTGTAAAACAAAAATTGTAGTAAAAAGCTTGTCGGACTAGAATAACATTTACATCATTTTACGGTTTCCGAGAATAGGCAGAAAAATCTATTACGAATAGGAATGAAAGTCTTTCTAGTCTACATGACTCCTTTATGTCATGGTACTTCAATCATGAAACCACAATTACTTGTAACTCTCCCTTCCTTTTCTCCCGTTCTTAATTTTTTCCAGAGATTATTTCTTCCAGGTATGTAAAAAATTCTTTGAATTTCTTTCTCATTCTTCCATTGTAAATTTAACTCTTTCTGCCATATGATAATCTTTTATGATCAACCCTTTTTTGCAAACTGTAATTTAAACTTTCTAATTTGATTTTATTGGTTTCTTGTACATGCACACTTATTTAAGTACCTAATACCTATTGTGCTTTGATCATGTTTTGTTTTAATTTATCTGGGGATTATTTGATTTTGATCTTTGTTGTACTATTATTCCTGTACTGATGGAAAGTAATTGTTATTAGGATTATAGTGATCATTATGTTTTTCGGGCAGTGCTATTAGCCTGTTTTACATGCATTGCACTGTTGAATTGTGTGTGTTAAATGTGATGTGAAGCTATGATTATAAGTTTATAACTAATATGAGTAAAATTTATTATTTTGGCCACTATATTGCAAATTTGAAATTCCGGCCACCAAAGTTCGGTCACGACTCTTTTATTTACTCTTAACTAATATGCACCAGAATTCGACATTACAAACCTAATTAAAGAAATCATTATATAGATAATGTTGTGGTTGTCTTTATACTTTTTATATGAATGTGATATCAGGGGTTAAGGTAGTGTTGTGTACTTCGGGACCTTTCTTGTACCCTAGTGATATTGCGGGAGTCCGTGTTAGGTAAGACCTTTGTGTGATGGATGCAATTTATGGAATATCAAAGTGTAAAATTATAGAGGAGTGGAGATGATGGTTTGAGTGCAGGAACATATACTATATGTAGTATACTAACTTGAAAAGGTGTTTGAGATTTTGTTCTCATACTACTTACAATAATTCTTCATTACTATATTCACTGGCTTTACTACTTACTTCTGGAGTTTGTTTTCCGTCTTAGCTCTTTATAACTTAATTTTGACATTGCAAACGAAAATTGCACTTATATAATAGGAGCAGCACGTCAATTGTCTATTTTATGTGAGTACATAACAAAGATAATAATTACATAAATTTTGAGTTTCGTGAAAAGGAATGTGTATATTACCATAAATTGACAGTCATAGGCTGTTTATGTTATGTACAGGAGCTGAATATTTTCTTGTACTCTGGTTTCTCTAGAAACGTGGCTGCTTGAGTTAAAATGGATTTTGGAAAGATAGGTGAGGAATTGTTTGGAGAAATATCAGAGAAGCTTGATACTTTTTGTTCTGAAGTTGATGAAGCCATTACCTGCAAGGTATAGCAACCCTCTTGCTTAAACGTTACAATCTAGTGTCTTAATTTTAGTGATAATTAGTTTGATGTTTAGTCTGAAACTAGTAAAGATTTCTTGTTTTTTTTTAATATTGGTTACAAATTAACTACTTCATTAAGTATGATATGACTAAAGTATGTTGAAAACCAGTTATCTGCAGTTGGTGCCCATATTAAAGAATTCTGGTCAGAGATTGTGCAAGATATAATTCCTAAGAGCCCTGAAAATTTCGTAGATGTTAAAGAAGAGGAAGTTACTATGTTTTATAATACTCGAGTGCCACCTGCAGTTGTAGATGATGAAAAGAATAACAATAACCCGTGTCCTATTCCTGAAGTAAATATTGGGGGATCTGGTGACCATTTGCAACGAGAAATATGCCCCTGGGAAAATGCAGTCATGGGGATTCATAATAACTCGCATGCAGGCAATAGAGAAAATTGCATCGATGAAGAAAAAATGATTTCCGTAGGATCATTTGAAAGCATATCTGGTTCTTGCATTGAATGGGAAGCTAGTTGGCATGTGGACACAAATACTGAAGTAGCAAGTGATCGACAAGCTGATGATTCTGTTCATTCAAGTAAGTTTTCTAAAGCTACGCTTTCGGATCGAGGGGTGGAGTCTGATGATATCCTGTCAATGCTATCATTAGGTATGTCTTTAATTATATATTGTCCTACGCTGACT
>PHNY01114787.1:2186-15596 GCA_003724115.2 Anethum foeniculum | reverse complement strand
TAAATATTTAAGTAGGATTTAGTATCTCTTATATGCAAAAACTTGTCAGAAATAAGTAACTTATTTCAGAAAAAAGTACAGTTTGATGTACTTTTTTCAGAAATAAGTAAATTATTTCTGATAAATAAGATTTCCCAAACAGGCACTTATATTAATTAGGATTAATATAGTAGTTATTAGTACTAAAAAATAAAAATCTTGGCATGTTTAGTTGTAAAAGGTAATTGGTTAGATATTAATAGTTATACTATTATTATTTTATTTTATTAAATAAATTTACCTGTGATATTTTTGAAAAAAAAAAGATGTTTTAATTGACCTTGATATTTTTAGAAAATGAAGTGTTTTACTTAGGAAATATATAAACATTGATATGTTTAGTTGAAAAAGGTAACTGATTAAGTATTAATAATTATAATATTATTATTTTATCAAACTTGCCTGTGATAACAGCTATACAATTGACTTTTCTAATTAAAAAGAATTACCTTTTAATTAAAATATATCATCTTATATTTGTTTTATTTTAAATATTTTTATAGTGTGGATCTGAATTTTTATTTAAGATTAGATATAACGGTTACCCTCAATCTAATTTAAAATATCTAACGATTGTGGATTGATTGACCAAACCAGACTACCAACGAAACTTTCAATATTTCGTCTTTAATATAACAGTGATATAACAAATATTCTACAACAAAAGTTAAGCATATCTAGATAACATAAAAAAAATGAATATGTACTGAAAAGTAATTAGTATTTGAGATCAAAATATTATAATAAAAAAGAAATTCATATTTAAGAAATAGTTTACTGAGACCACACAATACATGTGGATTTGAATTATTTTGACGAAATTTATAAATTTGAATTATTTTGATTGGTGTAATTTTTGTGCATAGATCTACCATTATTTAAAATAATTAATTAAATAAGTTAAATTTATAAATTTTCGGGACATTACGCATTTATAAATAATTTTTTTAGGAAAAACCCTCAAATAAAAACAAATTGATGGAGTATTTACATACAACCAACATTTTCCAAGAGTAACTCCTCACTGACTATGTGGGTCACTGCAAACTACTACTAATAAATTCTCATCACTTTTCTCACTTCATTAGCTAATCTTTCAAGAAAATACCAATGTTTATACCATTTGCATTTTCTTGTTTACTCAAACTCTGATTCTTTTTAACTATATTCACTTATATGATCTTGACATTTTTGTTGGGTAAGTTTATTATCTTATTAAATTTCAAGATTTGATGATTTTTTGTGTAATTTGATATTAATTGTGTGTAATTTGGTGTTTAGGGTCTGTTTGATATGGAAAGGCAGCTCCTTTATTCTCAGTTTCTTTCCCTTCTGGTGGGTTGCTTTGTGCTTCACTTTGGAGACTCCAGCAGGGTATAAAGTTTTGAACTTAATGGAAAAAAAATTGTTTTTTGAATTATTTGGATTTGATACTTAATGATTTTGTTGGTTAAGTACATGTTTTATAGGTGTTGGTAGCTTCTTCTGGTAATGGAACTAGTAGTGCAGGTACATTCCGAATTCTTGTTTTCGAAATTTAATGTCTTTCTGAGTTTACAAAGTGATTTAAAAGTTTTTTGTGGGTATTCGGTTGCATTGGTTCATCTTAATTTGCCCCTAATAGAAGTTACTTAAGTAAGTGATGTTTTCCTGACAAAAAAAGAAAAGAAAAAGTAAGTGTTGTTTTATTCCCTTAGTTTCGCAATTCTATGTTGTTCGGTTGCAGTATAAATTTCTCGTAAAAAGATGGTTTTTCTTTCTTGATTTTATTTGGTTGATGAAAATAGGGAAGAATGTAATTCAAATAGATAAACAAGATGCAGAATCAGACATTTTGAATTTTGGGAATGATTTGTTAGTTTGTGTTTTTTATGAAATTTGAATTCAACAAGATCCTTTGAGCCAATTATAGATTATTGTTTATTTCTTATGTGCCTAGGTTTAGCACCCAAACCTCAACGGGTTAAACCATATCTCCTTTAATCAGTTGTACCAAAGATACATATATTGATATAGTAACTTTCTTGCTTGATGAGTTAATTAGTGAAGTGGATTCACTTAATATGCTATTTGCATATTTTGCTTGCTCTTTGCTAAAGGATACCTTAGTTACTACAGGATACGTGGTCTCAAATGGAAAAGCCTGTATTGCTCGTTCTCTCTTTCTTGTAATCCAAAAGTAGTGCTATAAACATATTTTCTCCGAGTCATCTAGAATGATGAATTGTCTCCCCTTAAATACTTCTTTTTATTACATATTAAGTGTAAGATTGTCCTACACATTTTCTTGTCAAATACATATATGGTTTTCGAACATATATAATACCAAGAACAAACGAAAAAAGCAACAACTCAAGAAAACCTAGTGTCTTCAGTAAAACTTATTACAAATGTGACGTGAGATGATCAGAGGTGATATATCTACCTTTGTTATTTGTAATAAATTTGGTTTTGAAGTTTTAATGCATTTTACTACATTGTAACTATATTGTTTAATCTATTTTGTTCATGCAGGACTATGCCCTTCTGATTGGTCTTTGAGCCCGAGTAAGCAAAAGTGTTTTCGTTATATAAAAAACTCTACATCTTGGGATGAGTCGGAGAACCACTGTCAAGGTAATGATGGACACCTGGCGGCTGTTGATTCACTTCAAGAATTGAGATTGGTACAGAAGCTATGTGGTGAAGTTGTAAATGGGTGCTGGGTTGGAGGCAGAAGCAACAACAGTACAATTTCCGTGGATTGGAGATGGTCAGACAATTCATCTTGGAATGAAACTATTGTTCCTCAGACACATCTCAGGTCCAGTTGTAAAGATTTGTCATGCCAGAATGAAGAAAAGCTATCTTTGTGTACGTTAATTTCAGCAACTAATGGGACAAATCTCAATACAGGGAGATGCAATTCATCGCATGCTTATATTTGTATGATTTATATAGGTATCCCACTACCTTCTCTTAGCTAGCTCTGTGAATTTTTCGTTTTCTTATTAGTGATCTGTATGGTTATATGAATTTGAGACTGATTTTTCTTATACAACTCTAGTCTCTAGATACAGCTAGCTCTGATTATCTTGTCAGGAATTATTATTAATTTCCCTGCGTATCTTTCAGAGAGTAAATGTCATCATATGCACTGTCACAGAGAGTATCTCATTAGCCTTGGTGTTGTGAGTGGAGTAATACTTTGCACAACTTTAGGTGTTGTGATATGGCTCCTAGTTTTTAAACGGAGTAAAAGACGTAAAAAATCTCGCAAGCTGTCTAATCCAGCAGCATCAGCATTGGTCCCGCCATCATGGAAAATCTTCACACGCGAGGAATTAAGGTCAATAACCAAGAATTTCAGTGAAGGAAACCGTCTTCTAGGGGATGCCAAAACAGGTGGCACATATAGCGGGCTTCTACCCGATGGTTCGAGGGTGGCAGTTAAGAGGTTGAAAAGATCAAGTTTCCAAAGAAAAAAAGAATTCTATACTGAAATTGGTAGGGTTGGAAGACTTCATCATCCTAATTTAGTTTCCATGAAAGGATGCTGTTATGATCATGGTGATCGCTACATCGTGTACGAGTTCATAGTACATGGGCCACTAGACAGATGGCTGCACCACATTCCTAAGGGAGGTAGAAGTTTAGACTGGGTCATGAGGATGAAAGTTGCCACCACTCTTGCTCAAGGAATTGCGTAAGTAGATTCTTATAGTTTGCCTAAGTGTCATGCATGTAGTCTTTTGTACTGGACATCGATATACTTAAATCTGAAGCAATGTCATATTACATTGCAAATTTGTTAGGAACTGCATTACTTTTCCTATTCTAGAAGTGGGTATAGCTGATAGCAATGTTACACTGTTTATGGTACGCCTTAGCACTTCCTGGCTTAAGGCGGCGCATGTATTTCCACTGATCTCTCCTGGTCTTTTTTAATGATTGGTCAGGGATATGGCTTCTTTTTGAAAAACTATCTTTATTTTGAAGTGGCTTTAATATTCTTAGAAGTACAAAGTATAATCCTTGATATTTTGGTTAATTATACCAATTATTAGATGCCCCCCGCTTAAGCTTGTTTAGTTTAAAAGTATTATGTCTATATGCAATATTTTTTGCTAAATTGTCTGTATGCAGTTTTACTACCGTCTGTATTCCTTCTTATTTCTATATATTCTTTTTTTCATAGATTTCTCCATGACAAGGTCAAACCACAAGTTGTCCATCGAGATATTCGTGCATGTAACGTACTTCTTGATGAAGATTTTGGTGCACATTTGATGGGGGTTGGTCTGTCAAAGTTTGTGCCATGGGAAGTGATGCATGAAAGGACAGTAGTAATGGCTGGTGGTACTCACGGTTACCTTGCTCCAGAATTTGTTTACAAGAATGAGCTAACGACTAAGAGTGATGTTTACAGCTTTGGCGTCTTGTTGCTTGAGATTGTCAGTGGACGCAGACCAGCACAGGCTGTTGATTCAGTGGGTTATCAAAGTATATTTGAATGGGCTACACCTCTTGTCCAATCACACCGGTACCTTGAGCTTCTGGACCCTCTCATATCTTCTTCTTCTTCGCATATTCCAGAAGCTGGAATCGTTCAGAAGGTTGTTGACCTTGTTTATGCATGCACACAGCATGTACCATCAATGCGACCTAGAATGTCGCATGTTGTTCACCAGCTGCAGCAATTGGCCTAGAATTTGCTATGATGTCTATTTACGCGGTTTTCACAAACTTCATCTCTGTGCAAGAAGTCCTTTTGGAACAGCTTCCTTGCTCGCCTGTATTATTGTTGGTCAGTTCTGCTACAACATTAATTTGGATCTTACACGTCTAAATTAATGTTGTAGCAAGGATACTAGTTGACATAGTTGTACCAGTTTAGTTCACTTTTTTTTCTTTGGAATAGGTTTAGTTCACTACTGATGTAGCAGTAGTTCCACTTGTTGGTATGTTGTATTATTATCTTTACAATTATATTTACAATGTCATGAATGTTCCACTTTGGATTAATGTTTCTGGCTGGTGTTGTATGCTTAAAATTTCTGTAATGTCTATTAAAGCTTATTTATTGATTTTTATATATAAGAACACAAAATTGACAAGTTTAAATGTCAGTCCCTTTTCTAGAGATACAATTATTCTTGTTTTTTTTTGCCAATAATAATTATTCTTGTTGATAATACAACGATGTTATATTATGTTTACAAAGATTGGATACAATACAGCAATTCGATTGACATATTCTACCTAATTTTTATATTACATAATATTATTATATAATTGTTATACAAAACTGGGAGAAACATTATTTTTGGAAATATACATTTTGCCCCTATTTTGCATTTTGCAAGCTAACAATAACAGTAATCAGGATCCTGATGTCTAAAGGAAACTGAGATAAAGAACACAGATGAACTAATGCATGATTATGCATTATGGTTTATTTACATGTTGGCAAATGTATAATTACATTTGAGTTTCCAAATATGACAGGATTGCCAAACCAGCTGCCCAGACATCATCATCTAATACATGTTCTTCAGGGGAGTGACTTATTCCACCACGACATCGAACGAATAACATGCCAACCTGAACAACATTTCAGTGTATATGTTATAACAAAGAATGTTCCGGTGACTGCAGAAATACATTAGTGATTTTGAGTAGTCTATGTAATTGTTTTTGTATAGGTAAAATATTTGTTCCATCTTTAGTTCCAAAAACAGAAGTTACAAACCTTTGTTAGATGAGACATTGCCATTGCATCGTGTCCAGCTCCACTCATTAACACAGGTGTGTCACCTACATCTTCGCCTGCCATTTTCTTTACAGCAGCATAAGCTGCGGATTTCAACTGGGAACTCAATCCAGTATCACAAATCACTGCATTGGCATCATGCTGAAATTGTTCCAATCTACAAGTAAGCATGGGAAAAAAGAACAAACTGAAGCAGAAGTATATGACAAGATGATTTCAAAATTTCACACCTTTGGTTCAATAAGACAAGAAACTGAACGGCGATCACAAACTTGATACATCCTATTTGACAATTCATAAATAATAGCCGCTCTACCCAAGTCATCCATTGCACGTATATCTACTGTAAATGTCACCTGAAAGCAGAAATTCCAGCTTATGATGATCTGCCTTCTATATATTCTTTCTATGTTAAACTGTGTTTCTTAATTTCCATTAGCAGTACCAATAAATTAATTATGCAAACCATATCGAAGAGTCATCTAAGTTGAAAGCCTGGACAGCTAAAAAAAACTTGCCTGTCCCGGAATGACATTACTTGCACTTGGCCAGCTTGATATCTCTCCAACAGTACAAACAAGAGAACCTTTAAGAGATTCCACAACAGAAGCATCACACTGATCACTGTAAGATATAAAGTTCTCTGGATATCTACAAAGACTTTCCAACAATACAATCAATTCTGCTGCAGCAGGCATAGGATCATGGCGCATTGACATGGGTACTGTACCAGCATGTCCTTGGGAACCTTTCACAGTCACCTGCAAAGTGAAAGAAGGTAAGCAACTTACAAGTAACCTGAACGAACCTAATCAAAGATATAAAATTATTCTTGTGCATGTACCAAATTGACAATCTGAAACTTAGAAACCAGAAACCTCAGATTTTAATCTATATTTGGGAACAGTTTCATGTCCTTCAAATGAGCTGGCATATTTAGACGAGATCAAATAATACAGGTGGCGACTACTCAGCATATGTACGTATCTCAAAATCGATAGAAGAATACATTCTTTCAGACTTTCGGTAAAAAGAAAAATAAATAGATTGATCGAGTAATATATAAGGTGAAACCATAACATTATTTTTATCTATTTCCTTTACTTTGTTTTAATGTTTTCCTTCCTCTTTTTATAAGTTCAATTTTAAACCAGTAACATATAGGTTATATATGCTTGCAAAATGAATTAAGTAGTTTTAATCTAAGACCACACACATACCTTAAGTCTCGTCTGTCCAGCAATTCCTTTTACCACGCCGAGAGGAAGACCAACTGACTCTAGAACAGGTCCTTGTTCAATGTGGATCTGAATTGTGAGATGCAATATTATATCAGATTATAAATTTTAAAAAAGGAAAATAATCCTTTCTCTTTTATAATATGTTCCCTATATGTGCTAGATAAGAAATTGGACGCCATACCTCAACGTAGGCAAAAACAGATTCAGGATCATACTTGAGATGCAAAAGAGCATCTTCATTGGTTACAATAGATTTGTCTTTTAGAGCACCTTGAACTGTCACGTCACTGAAAATATTGTATTGTAAACATAGTGAGAAATTAGTGGTACTACTATAAGATTTACGATGTAAATAACTTATATAAACCTCTTATCACGTATGTGCAATGATGAAACTGGTAGTATACCAGCAATAGCTCCACTTCCTAGAAATGTAGACTGGAATCGAACTCCTTCCTCATCGCTAAATGCAATCACCTGTAATATTTAAGAGTTGGGATAAGCAATAGAATGTTTTTGACATGACATATAAATAGACAATGCTGCAAAATATTTAAGCATGGTAAAATTGTAAAAAAAACGATGCATAAATGACTAAGTTCACCAGCAATGAGTGTTTATATTTTTTAATAATAGCAACAACCTAAATTAAATTTATAGTGGAAGTGTATTCTTGACAATGATTGAAATATCAATAGGAAGATACAAAACCCTAACTTTTATACAACAAAATTAAACCCATATAAATGTAAAATATTTAGCTAACCTCAACTGGCCGTCTCAGCTTTTCTAGTCTACCATTGACGTGCAAAACTTTTAATGCAGACAGAGCAGAAACTATGCCAAGTGAACCATCAAACTTTCCAGCATCGATAACAGTATCCTGTTGGAAAACCAAAAAATCAACTACCAGCCTAAATATAAATCCATATTGAACTGGCCACAGAAAAACATAGAGTATATTAAAAAAAAAAAATTAAACAGTAAATGCTTCACCAAATGGGAACCGATTAAAAGCGCCTTGCTGCTTGGGTTCACCCCTCCAACTCGACCATGTACATTTCCCATAGAGTCCACCCACCTAAAAATTAACATGAGACTGAATTGAGTTTATGCATTCTTTGAAAGATTTTAAAGTAAGTCAATAGCTCACGTAGTTAAGCCAGCATCCTCCATCCACTTGGAAATCAGGTTTCCGGCCCTGACAGAAGCATGGCTCAAGAAGGTCCTCTCAAGATAATCGTTTGCATCACTTACCTGCCATGTAATATGTACATTTTAATTTACAGTAAACTAACGCATAGGAATTTACAGCAGTAATACATGGTTAAAAAGAGGTTTGTCCAGAGGAGAATAGAATTAAAGGTTTGTGTCTCAAGAGTAACGTATGTTAGTTATACCATACTATCCAACCCCGACCTCCTCCTAACAGCATAAGGTTTCAAAGGAGATAGTGCCTAACATAGTATCAGACCTCGGTTCTAGGGAGATCCCACCCCCAGTGTTTTGAATTTATTTGTATGCTGAGCATATAACTTCCCCAGATTTTAACTGGTGGGGGGAAGAGGGGAGATTACAAATAGAGGAAGGTTCAGCAGAAACCCATTCGCTAAGATAAAGATTCTTCTAAATTAAACAACTTAATCATCTGAACGAGAAAACGATAAATGACTCTGTGCCTAAGATAATACAAGTAGCTTGTCTTTCTTCAAAGTTTTAAGCATGTTAACTCACCAGTAATGATAGTATTCTAAACCTTAAGTGTTTTTTTTTGCTAAAACAAAGTGTAATTATTTTACTGTTTACAGAGTAAGATTAGCGATAACTATTGCGAACTGGATCACACTCTTGTGGTAATGTTCTTAATTGTAATTTTGGATATGTTATTGTGACAAAAAATTTATGCAATTCAAGTAGTCTTTTGGCAAATATTACTTTAATTTACAGGTTCAAGACTTCAAGTGCTCAATGAGAAGATGGCTGCTCGGCTGACCTGTTATGCACTTGTCCTTTCTGTATTCTAGATAAATACTAATACTTGCATATAATCTTACATCTGTATGGTACTTTAAACCATAAAAATGGTGCAGTGTTTCAATCTTTACAAAAAAAATTGAAATTTGACCACCAAACCTTTTGTACAAACAATCTGATGTCATCAATACTAATACGTTGTCACCATATTTAATGTGCTAACCCAAGACAAGTTCATAATTACCCACCTAAGCTAGTTCCACCATACAACTTATGCTCAATGTACATTTCAACCATACTTCCGCACCTTCTCCTTCGTGCTGTTTTTATAGAACAACTCATATTGGTCTACCATTAGAAACTATTCTCAAAACTGTCATATATGAAGATTCAATTTTTACAACTTGAATCCTATTAACTCTGCCAAAAGAACACTAAATATTGTAAGCTATACATGTGAAGAAAATAAAGTCTTATCAATTACCTGTCCAAGCTCATTAAGTCTCCCAACTGCCTCATCTCTCAAAATTTCCGGGAACAACTCAGTCTTCGGAACTTCAGAATTGTCAATATCTGATCAAATCAAAGAGCTAAAGAAAGTTACATCCAAGTAGTACTTATCAATTAATATAAATATAAGTACACCACAAAGTAAATCCTAAAAGAAGGTACCACTTCAGCATTCCATAATATCTTTAAAACGCAAGGTAATTAAGATTTAATCACCATCTAAAAAGTAAAAGACAGCCCTTTAATTGCAGTAACAATGATACTTGCATAGTCCAAAAGGGTCAAAGATGGCTAATGGTACAAATTAAACAAGCAGGCAAAACAGCAGAGCAACTTGTTTGATATGCATATAATATATATCTACAACAGTATCGATTTACATACAGAATCTTGAATGGTATTGAAAACTACTTCTACTATAATATAATCATAACAATAAGTATAGGTTCTGTTTGGTCCCTACATGAATAAATTTACATATCAATCTACAACTATCACAATCATGAATCAAAAACAATATCGCAATCAAGAAAACACAAATAAATCATAATCTTTAAGTAAAACAAAAAGGGTATCTTAATCACCAAATAAAAATTCATAAAAACCAATAAAAAAAATTACCCAAGTGAGTGTCATTGGAAATGAGCAGAAGTGGTTCTTGAAGAGAGAAAGCTAGAGAGAAAAACAAGACAGATACAACACAAAATATAATATTTGTGTTGAGAGAAGCCATGGCTGCTGGAGAAGAATGAAGCAAGAGTGGCTTCTGTAGAGGATGAAGAAGATTCAAGAGGGAGAAGCAGAAGAAAAGGAGGCCACGCAAGTGTTTATATATGATGATATGTTGCGAGTGCGTGCCTAGAGTGAAATCAGACCATACATAAGTATAAGTTTATTACTACTGTTTGGTGCAAGTAGTCTAGTTTGTTTGTGGCTCGTGAGGTGGGCCAATAAAATCCAAAAAAAGAAAGTGATTCATGTAGATTCCACCCCACGGATCAACTAGGTAGGCCTGGGGGAGAATCCTTCCCTGATCAGGATGTAAATTTTTGATGTACAAATAAACTCGATTATAAATTTTAGGAGAATTGGTAATTTAACATAAAATTAGATTTCTAATTATAAGAGAACTGATGTTCTGTATCTTAATTGAAATATGATTCAGACGATTAGAAATGAATTCTTCAAACACAAACTTTCGAGTAAGAAAAAATGTTAATAACATCATATATGAGATTGAAATTTATGCTTTACTTATATATATTACGGAGACCCTTTGAACCCTCGTTACTACAGTTAAATCTCGATTAAGTAATATCCGATAAAGTAATAAACTCGCTTAAGTAATAAATTTCGTCAGTCCCAACTTGGGCCAATATTGTAAAGTAATATTCTCGCTAAAAGCATAAGATAATAAAAAATTAGAAAGTCATTAAGGGCCCAAGTAATATGTAAAGTAATATGTAAAGTAATATATATATATATATATATATAATCTATATGAGTTATAAAATTCAATTCTTTTTAAAATATGAATTTATAATAGCTTGTTTCTTATTTCCACCAAAGCCAAAATTAACCTCATTCTTGACTTTATGTAAAGCATAAATAACTCCCGTTATATTTTACTCGTGTTGTAACAAGTAATTGTTCGAAGTGGTGATTGCTTGAAATGCTTCCTTTGATGACACACTTAGGATGACATTGTTATCGTCCGGTTCACTATCAGTCCCTTCATCAGTGTTCAAAACCGACTCAATGATTTCTTCATCCGTAGGTGATTCCATAACCGCGCATCGTTTTTGCTTGGATAAATTAAGAGATGCTCAGCATCCATCATATTTGGTAATTAATCCTAACAAAAGTAATTTTTAATCAAATATATTGCATGTGATTGATTATTGTTTTTAAACATAATGTATTATAATACGTGAACATAAAACCTCGGTAAAGTAATAAAATATTATTTTATCGATAAAGTAATAAAATATTATTATATCGATAAAGTAATAAATTTGGTAAAGTAATATTTTTTCTCGGTCCTAAGATTATTACTTTAAAGAGATTTAACTGTATCCTTATTCTTAATTCACTTGATTATTCTAGGTGCCTTCTAATGCACTTAATCAGATGGTCCCTTCCGCCGTCGTTCAACTTAATAGTTACTACCTCCGTCCCAGCTATTTATTTACATATGGTATGCATAAAGTAGTAGAAAAGAGAAAGAAAAGTGGGTGAAGTGGTGGGACTCATTAATTTTTACTTAATGTATAAAAGGGAGATAGTGGAGTAAAAAGTAGTGTGCAAAAGAAAGAAAAGTGAGAAAGTGGTGGGACCTATTAACTATTTTGAGTAAATTTTGAAATGTAAAAAATTGGATGGGTCATTCTAAAAAAGAAAACTGTAAAGAAATGGTTGGGACAGAGAGAGTATATTTTTTTTGTTATACTAGTTAAACAATTCAGTCATAATAATATAGTGATTTTAATAAATACATTTTTATGTTATTGAATTCCTATTTAATTTTTTATATTGATAATAATTATATGTCAATATACGAGTACGTAATTATAAATCAGCTAATATTCTAAAAAACACTATTGTTTTTTGCAGCTAAAATTCATAAAAATTGAGCGCGTATCTTTTATCGTCTCAATCCGAATTTGTACTATTTAATTTAATGGTAAATAAACTATACCCAAAAAATATTCAGAATTAGCGAAAACATCGTGAATGGGAAAAAAAGAACAACGGATTGATTTAAAATTGGACGTATAAAAAGATCCACCACATATGATATGATAGTATAGGCGCAGGCTTCAACTGCATGCATGTTGGTTGGCCACAACACAATGTGAAAATGCATAGCTTCGTCATCCCATTTCTTCTCATTTTCTAACTATTTATCTCATTTTCGTAATCACAGGCCTCGTTTGTTTCGATGTAACTCAAGTACGTAACTTGAAATTCCTTGAATTTAAAATAAGTTACAGTGTTTGGTTTGCTGATTTCAAAATTGAGTAAGGGAACTTTAAGTTCCATGATTTTTTAGTTATCACAAAATATTGAAAATTAGTTACATAGTCATCACAAGTTACCAAGCTATCTAATATAAAAACATTAATTACTTATCAAAATTAACTACGTAACTTCAAGTTGCATAGCAATAAATCAAACATATGTATTTTAATTATCCGGGAACTTATAGGTGTAACTTAGTTACGGGGAAGTTCAAATTACTGTGTAACCACAAAATTCACGAAACAAACGAGGCCATAGTAGTACTATAATTTTATATACCGGCACTGGTATCTTATAGTACTCCTATTTAATTAAATACATTACAGCTGCCATTGCCATCGAATCAGTGCCTTCCTATTTATCTATTTTCTATAAAAACAGAGTTTAGGCTTCTCTTCGTTCGAAGTGCCTAGATGATTTGTTTACAGACGCATTCTATATATATTCAGGGCTTTCTTCCTTTTAATTGACATGTGTTATATAAATTTTATCTAATACATTATTCTTGAATCTTTCTATTAGTATTTTAAGGGTTTAGACTGAATTTTTTTTCTTTCTACTGTAAATATCTGTGTAAATATCTGTGGATCGGACTTTTTCTCTTTTCGCGGATCGGACTTTTTCTCTTTTCACGAAAAGAAAAAAGTCTGATCCGTGAATATTTATATCGGAAAGCAAAAAAAGAAAATTAATCTGAATCTTTAAAATATATATACAACACTTATGTTAAAATGTATTAAATAAAATTTATATGGCACCCGGAAAGAGAACACATATATTTAACTAGGGATGGCCATCGGGTCACTTCGGGGTCGGGGAGTGCTATCCCCGCCCCCGATCCCCGAACCATAACCCGCTCCCCGAACCCGCCCT
>PHNY01114780.1:5686-25166 GCA_003724115.2 Anethum foeniculum | reverse complement strand
TATATAATAGAACTATCTAAACTCTCTTCTACTAAGTGAGTTGTGATTGTAATGCAATTGACAATAGGGTGCATATTTAATGGGACTTGGGGGGACATGTCGAGCTTCTGCTTCAAACATAAATATGGGATGAGAAATACAATTATAGAGGGGTAGGTTTAAAGCCAGGAAATTTGGACAAATTGTACTGTACTAAACACAAATGAATGTACGGAGCATGTGATATTGTTGAGTTGTAGTCGGGTGGGAAATTCATACAAGTGTTGGGTTGTAAGGGAGTTTATGCAACAACTCTAATAAATCATGTTGTCTTTGTGTTAAAGCTTTAAGATCATGTAAGCCCCATTCTTCATGTTCATGTTCATGCCATACAAAGGAGCCTTCGTTTAAACAGTTAAATCATTTTCCATGTAACAGCCATAATAAATTATGTTGTCCTTTGGGTAAAGCTCTACAATCATGCAAGCCCCATTGTATATACAGTATGTCATCTATTCATGGTATACTAATGAGGTTTCTTGTAAACAGTTTCTATTTTATGCATAGGTATATGACAAACTCATTTGACTACATGCAAGATAGTGAAGTTTCAACTAGAATAGCATTGAATGAATTGGATTGTCTTTGATTTTGTCTTCAATTTCCTACTCATTATTGACATTTAAATAGGTTATCCAAACATTGTCTGCTAACAATGTTTATTGGTGAACTTACCTAAGAAAATAGCAGTGTGCATTGGTGAAAACAATGTCCTGGCAGAAAAATTAAACATTCCATGTAACCACCATCTTAAAACACTGAGCCTAACAAACATGTCAACGAGTTTCTTTCTGAGATTACATCACATTAATAAACCAACTGCCGTTCAAACCCAGAGTACTGTTAAGAATAATGCATATATTAAAATAAAACATCATTCTTCCACATTTTGAAAACTCGCCCAAGTATCGCTGTTCTAATAGAACTATAAAATGTTACCAAGGACTAGGAGCATCTCTAACCGGACACTACTACCAAATGGTGTAATCTTAATGGGACTAGAGAGGCTAATACGGTCACATGTCCACGATTAGGGAAATCCAGAAACGAAATTAGTTATCTAAATGGTTCCATTATCTTCTCTCCGCTTATCAATATTTTTGACTAATTTATTTTATAAACCCAAATTTAACATTTTTACTTGTTTTAGCAAAGCACACTAAGCTTCTGATAATTTACACGTCTATATAAAATTTTAAAAAAGAACTATTTAATTTAGTACTGGAAGCCGGAAGGGCATCAGCTATACAGGATAAGTAATACAGATTAAAAACACAACACATATTCACGAACAGCAAGATTTCAACTTCAAGTGTAAGTTTGTTCCGAGTCTTCTTTCCTTCTCCCTTTTTATATTCAAAACATAATTTACCTTGATCCGACATAGAGACCTCTTCAGATGGAGAGACAAAAAGTCACATCTTATCCTAAATTCTTAATCACCAAGAATGCAAAGTGGTTGTCTCATGCTAAGCTCCGCTTTAAGCTCAGGGAATTTCTCCAAACCATGGGACATGCCTAAAGTTCTCTGCACATATGGCAAAAAGAAGAAATTGAAGAAAAGACTTTAATGAAAATGCATCATTTCCATAAAATCTGTGATATACACCGTAACACAAGTTGGTAATGTAATCAAGAAAGCATTTGGCTTCAAGAACTATCAGTCACATTTATTATTCAAAACGTTAATAATGGATGGAGGAAGGGCTTTGAACTTGTTACTAATAAGTTTACAGAATGAAATAAAAGGGAAAGTTACCAAGGCGGCAACATGTGCATCTTGTAGAATATTCCCATCTATCTCCAGTCTGGCAATAGGAAAATCTGGAAGATGTCCCGACTGTTTTTTACCAAGCAAGTCACCAGGTCCACGAAGAATAAGATCCATGTTTGCTAGGTGAAAACCATCTTGCGAGCTTTCAAGCACCTTTAAGCGACTTAAGCTACTGATGGTAGATGCTACCAATATACATTTTGATTTTCTCACTCCACGACCTACTCGTCCTCTAAGTTGGTGCAATTGGGCCATTCCAAATCTTTCAGCATTCATAACGACCATCATAGATGCATCTGGAACATCCACACCGATCTCAATAACTTGCGTAGCTAGCAGTATATGAGTTTCACCAGATCTAAAACGTCTCAATGCTTCATCTTTCTCGTCACTCTTCATTTTACCGTGCAGAAGCCCACAGTTATAATCTCTAAACTTATTAGATATAGTTTCAAAATCAGCTGAAGCAGCACGAAGTTGAGGCAGCTGTTCAGAGAGCTCAATTACCGGATACACCAAATATATTTTCCCTCCTGCTTTTAGTTCATCTAACATGATCTGTTGTATTAAAGATACTTGCGTCAGATAAGAATGAAATTTCCTGGAGTTAAAAGGTATTTTATACAAAGAAGCTGCTTCGTAAATATAAAATATATCCTCCAGAATTAACACGTTAAATACAGATATATATCAGTTCGTGTTCCTTTATGTTCAAATTTTAATATTACATAAAGCAGTAAATCTCAGTATCTATTGCATTTCCATTGTTAGTTACTTAGCCAGTGACCCAGTTGATCCTACTTGAACAAAAGATAGAAAAGGTAATTACATTTGCAAGTACGAACAAGCTATTGCTGATAACTGTATAGACTAATTTTCACGGAAACCCACACGCATTAGTTAAGTGAAGAGCAGAAACATGGATAACTTTACTAGAATCAAGTCTTCTTCTTTTTAAAAAGTTATTGGAGTCGTCACTACGTGCATGGGATATTTTAGCACTACTAAATCTTTAGGAAAATGCAAATAACAAAAATGAAGGGAGATGAGAGCATGTAGAGAGTTTAAGATTGTCTTGACTTTGTGAGGGCAGATAACTAAAAGCTTACTGGAGAGGGGAGCTCAAGGCTAAATCAATCTCTATACCTAGTTAATTAAACAACCGATACAGTCATACAGGACACCAGTTTAAGGCTAAACCATAGTTCCATGATTCAAGTCATTTTGTACAGGTCAAAGCACTGGCCTGCTTTTGCTTCAAAAAGTAGTGGTTTAACTAATTAACTACTAATTAATATCAGTATATATTGGTACAATGCTTTTACAAAGGTTAATATCAGTGTTTCTCATCGCAGAAGGCATAAACTGACCTGGTAGACCTTTGAAAAGCCAGATTCATTCCCTTCGATAATACATGTCTCGATAGGTATCCTTCCAGGAGGCAAGTCAGTGATCTATGAATTCAAGAAATTGGCAGTCAACACAAAACACTTACGAATAATATACACGAGCTTTCACTAAACAAATACCCAGGTTATATAAAAATAAAAAATAAACATGTTGGTAAGTTAATCAAGTTTCTAGTAACAGCAACGTTAAATATACATGTTTTGCTACACAGATCAATATCTTTAAGACCAACAATAACACCATGCAAACAATTCGAGCCAGCATTATGTCTTTTTGCTTCAACAGCATACATGTTTCTTTAAGATTTATACATTATAATACAAAGTTATACATACTTGGGTCAAGGACATATCGCCGTACAAGGCCAGAGCAAGTGTCCTTGGAATTGGGGTGGCCGACATAGCAAGAATATGAGGAGCCATATATTCGGCCTTAGAAGAGGCACATGAGTCATTCCCCGCTAGTGTCGAACTCAAAGAGTTAAAATATAACTGCAAAATATTAATGCGTCAGTTGGTTAATAATATTGTAAATCAATGTCACACAAGGATACTACTACTACTACAATAAATCTCATCACCCTACTACTACAATAAATCTCATCACCAACTTCTGGCAAAAAAGTTAAACATCCTTCAAAATATATTATCGAGCACCCCTCGTGCTTGGCACCCTTCAAAATATATATCAAGCACCCCTCATGGTTAAATACCCCTCATGACTGGGACCCTTCAAACTATATTATCGAGCACCCCTCGTGGTTAAATAGTCAGACATAAGACATAACTCTGGGGTCTTTGAGCAACTAACTATCAAGATTTGGTCTTGGGTGATAAGAATTAATTAAAATACATTGGAACTACAACTTCATTGCATTCTACTGGAAGTAGTCTCCAACACTATCATACTTTACAAAACACAAGTACATAATCTATATACAGTTGATAGGTCGACAAATTAATGATTTACATTTTCTGTTTGTTTCAAAATAACAAACAAATTTCTAACACCTCAAGCTCCAATTCACAAGACTTCCGGGCTGTCGGGCCCTAATATCATCTGTAACGCCCAAACTCAAAATTCTTACACCCCTACACATTAACGCCTATACAACAATAGACCACAACTCAATCCAAAAGTGTACCTGCTTAAATGCACCTGGAACAAGCTTCAAAGGCATCTATTAAAGCTAATTTTCCAATATGTAACAAGTTTGTGGTCGAATGAAGTTCCAATTATGTCAAAGATTTGTAAGATATTAAGCACTGTCCTTAAACAACCCAATTCTGGACTTATAATATGACTCCATAAGATTGTACAGAACAGTGGGCCTGGCATAGTTCTTAAAAACATTTGCTTTTTAGGTCAATTACAGCACAAGGAAAGACTGGAAAACCTGTAAATAGGTGCTTTTTCAGCAATTCTCTAATAAATTAAGAAATATTACACAGTGTGATTGTTCCCAAGCAAATTAATTGGCTCCAATATTAAGATACGTTTGGCTTTTCAATAGGCTTCTATGGTAGGCGCTTCTAGCAGGAATATTGTTCATAGTAACTAGAAACTACAGCAAATAAGAGCTTTTCAGAAAGTTAACAGGGACAGTACTTTAACATTTGAGGCAGCAAATAATTCACAGCCTCGTTATATTATTAACCACAAAGAAAAAAAAATATTAGCGGGCACACAGTTAAGAGGTGTCACTCAACCCACCCCAAGCAATGATTTTGAGGGATGTTTATGTCAAGGACTTCGTATTCACAGAAGTATGCTACCCTTTACAATTCAAAATTTGTGGTCCTCCACATATATATAATTACACACACACACACATTATAGTTCATTGTACCGTAAAGAACACTCTTATACAAAGAACTAGAGAGACCAAGCATACAATCTAGCATAAAATCTCATTTGAAATCTAATATTAAGAATTAGACTCTTTTTTCGGCCAACAATTATGCACAAAAACAGAATCTTGTGTAAACAAAAACTAGGCTTTACATAATAATGCAATATCTTATTATGACAAAAACGTATATCAGATTCTATGTTAGATTCTATAACATGTTGATTTTTAAATTTTTATGAGATATTACATTAGATTCAATATTGTTAGGCGAAATTGTTGTTAAATTCTGTCATTTTAATCTTTAAACATCCATTTTTCTATTAAAAACAAAAGGTAATGATGGTTTCCTTAGTGTTGATTATATAAGAGTGTTCTCTCTATAAGGCAACCCTATACATATCTTCTATACATAAAAACCAAAATCTGAAAAGTTCAATCGAACCGAGATTCAAAAAAATAAAAATTCGTTTTTTTCTTCCACACATCAGAATCTTTAAATCATCACCCATGAATAATGTATGCCACAAGGATAAACAAATAGTTCTCCAAATCATATATATTATGCACAAACTTACATTCATCTTGCTTGCATTTAAATAATACTTCCAAGATGACAAATCTCCTTTCTATTTTTGATCTGTGCGGGGAATAGGGAATGGGAGTCGAGGTGTTTTTAAAGACCTAGATATTCCTCGAGGCACCAGAAACAAACGCACCTTGCTGTTGAACCTCCCTCTCTGAATCACACCAAAACGGTGTTGTTCGTCCACCACAGCAATGCGCAAAGCTGAGAACTCTACTTTTTCTGCAATCAAACTGTGAGTTCCAATGACCAATGAGATGTCGCCGGCTCGCAGACCCTGTTAATTAAAGATTAAATATATATTAATCATAACTGTAACAACAGATTAATGAGATACTGGGGACATGCCTCACGAATTAGCCGTGACTGTTTTGATGGGGTTGACCCTGTCAGGAGAGCAACAGAAGGTTTGTCATGCTCATCCCCCATATCCTCTAGCAAATTAAGAAGGTGCTCATAGTGCTGGACCGCAAGCAACTCAGTGGGAACCATAAAAGCAGCCTACAAATGAGTAAATATAGAAGTCTAATTTAAATAAGAGCTTTATATCAATTACATACCATACACATTAAAATCCTAAGCTTGTGTTCACTTGGAAGGAATTACAAAGGGTGGGTATAGAATGAAAATTTATGAAAATAAATTAGAGGTGTCATAGGGGTTGATGGAGATGAGAATGGACAAGAACCTAAATGGAGTGTTATAATATTATGATCAAGACTGTGAAAAAAAACGAGTGGGACAAAAGAACCGACATTACTTGAAAATTGGAAGGAATGAACTTATTATACGCGCTTCGTAGGTTTGTACAGGATATAATTTAAACTATTTTTATGTACATTTATGCATCATATACATTCCTTCTTTAAATCCAGATCTATCAATCTAAACTAGCCTTTAAACGAATCCATCCATTCCAAGTGCTAACAACCTAAAAAGTGACAATGAACTCATATGAAGTACAATCCTTGACAGCAGTGACAATAGGTACCAAGCTTGAAAACGACAAACCTGAAAACCTGAGGCAATGACTTCCATGCATGCCAAGAAAGCCACCACCGTTTTTCCACATCCAACATCACCCTGAGAACAAACAATAAATTCTATAATTTAGAAATAGTGCATTAGCATACAGCTAAACAAGTATTATTTCCTTTCCAATATAGACCAGTATCTGGTCAGCCAATGACAATATATTAATGACCAATCTGAAATATCAATCATCTCTTAGACTATATAGAGATGCTCAAACTCAACCAACCAACCGACACCTTTTACCAGATCGGCCCGTATGCAGCTGTGCTCTTTTATTAGCATTTTGATGTAGAAGGCATGACGAAGACCAGACAAATTTGACATGTGACAGATAATTATGGAACAATCTCCATTACTATATATAGATCATTTAAATACGAGAGAGGCTATTACCCTTAACTTCAAACAACAAGAACTAGGATACACACACACACACACACACATATGACATGCCCATCAAAAAGTTTTAGACTAGAGTGAAAAATGAGAATGATTAAAAAATTGAGTAAATAAATCAAGACCTGCAAAAGTCGATACATAGGAATTTGCCGCTTAAGGTCCCAGATAATTTCTGAAGCGGCATTCAGTTGACTACGTGTAAGTGAATAGGGAAGAGCCCTTAAAAAATGCTTGGTAAGATTGCACCAGTCCTCAGCAAAAACCGCATTCACTTCAGGCTTCATGTACTTGTCAAGTAATTTGTCCTTTTCTATCTGTGTACCAAGTCCTTCAAGCATTTGGAACAGACGTCCTAACTGTTAAATATTAATAATGTAGTAGTAAGCATTTCAACGAAATAGTTGGAAAATTTGGCTAAGATATTAGTGACAATAATATTGTAGAGAATTTAATGAGAACAGCAATAGTCTAAATTATGAAAGCTTGCAACAGAGTTCAAAGACCTAATTAGCAGTGACCAGAAATACACAAATTACTCATCAAAGTTGATATATGAATACAAAGTAAAAACAGAACATGCAGTCATCCTCGTGCACCATATTAGACACCTAATAAAATGCAACAAGTTGATGCATGGACCTGATGCTACATGCCAATATCTACAGGAACAGATAAAGCATAAACATTCTGGGCGATCATAAATTGGCGTGGATCGTAATCATAAATCGCAAAAAATAAAATAAAATAAATCTATATATTGGATTGGATGCACGTGTATGATACATAATAATTGTGCAGACTGACTTGAAGATGGTATCAAAACTCTAAAAGTGAACATTCCCTATTTCAACAATAATAATCCAATCACCTGAAGATAAAAGAAGTCGTCAAAGATGAGCCTTCTGCGAGCTGAATCGGCCATGTCTATGTTCTCTGGCTGGTGTATTCCAAGATAAGCCTGCATTGGAAATAACAAGACGTGAAGATTACATTAAGTCCATCTTCTAATGCTAGATGGATGTCGAAAAAGTGATATAACACTACCCACATTATATATTTCAGAAGGCCATTGGGCACATATCGTACAGTACTGCAGTTATTATATTCTTCACTTGATTGCTTCTACCAATTATGTAACAGCCTCGAAGTATAATGTAAGATACTAAGATTTAAACAATTAGGTTGACAGGAAACCCTCCACACACATTTTTTATATACTAATCACAAATAGGCCTGACATAAAGTACTTCACATCCATATTATTGTAAGAATTAAGTTGATTTCTGTTAATAGGTTCGCGGTATCAACCTAATATACAAAAAGTACCCAGCAATCATTAGATTATCAACATTCAACTAAGTATTACTCCAGAGTCATAGAGATTTTAATTTTAGTATTTTAAAATCCACATAATAGCCAATTACAATTTGAGATTTGCAACACAAAATACCCAAGTCATTTCATACTCAGATTTTTTTTATCAATCTATGAATTTAGTCAAACTCCTTGGATATAAAACATAAAATGCCAATAACATACATATAACCAAATTAATTTTTTTTATCTGTTGCTCTGTTTGTTGACTTGTTATAACACATTTGATCTTAATTTAATTGTAGAAGTTAAAAAAAGCTTCTTATGCTTCAATAAGCATCTTGCATTACATTAATATATATAAAGAGATGATTTTTAGGGTGTAGCAGAACTCGAAATTGTTTGCCTCTTAGGTGGATACCTCTTGAGCTTCTACTGTCTTGCTTAAATCAAATAACCTTGCTTATCAACATAACAATGACTAAAAAAACAACAAACTGCTACATAGTTTCATCTTCTACAAAGTTTTTACTTACATCCCGGAGAGGTACAAGTCCAAATTCCTCAGTAATATTCCTTGGAATGGGATCAATATTTCCAGGTAAGACAGGTAGCACTCTGCATATATACAATTGAGAAGACTGAGTTGTAAGAATATTAAAAGAGAAGAATGATTTGCAACAAAATACACCACATTATTTATTTTTAGAACAAAGAAATTAAAAGAAAACAAATTTCATGCCATTTCCTAATGGCAGCTATATGTTGCATGAAATGCATAACTTATTACTGGCATCGGTAATCCACGAAATGGCACATATAACATTCTAATCAGTAAATTTTTAAATTATAGCTGCAACCAAATTTATATTCCACTGGTATGTTTGAGTCTTCATCAGTATATTATTTAAGAAGAAATAAGAACAATAGAGAGAAGTTGAAAATTATGAGAAAATGGAATTATATACTTTCGAGTGAACTGTGTCATTCTCTTATATGATTACATCATATCACATCACATAATAAAATAAGTGCCCTCTTTTCAATATTGATAATACTGTCAGTATTTACCCCAAAAGAATCATTCACCCAGCCAATTTTACATCTGAAATGCAGTAAATGACTCTTGAAAGCAAGAAAATAATCAAGAAACGACTTTAATTTCAAGACAGCTAGAGAAGAACCCTATCACAGGAAAGAATGCAGTCCACACAACGGTGTGCATGAACTAATATAAGTTATTAATTTGCTAGGGGTTCGACAAACAAACCTTAAGATTATATTTTTAAGAATATTTGGGTTTATGCCACCCTTAGAAGGGTAGATTGGATATGGTCTTTCTGTTCCAGAAGCATACGAGGCACTCCCATCTGGAATCACATCCATATTGTATTCCCTCATCTCGTAGTGGTCTTTGGCATGCATAGACCTCACCTAGATCAAAAATTCATCATTCAGTTGGTCTCACCAAATATCACCCCCAGATAAATAAAACATGAAGTAAACTAATTGAACACAAAAATAAATGGAGGGGAGGACTAAGAAAGTATAGATTTATAATACTACAAAACTAAATGCAGAAGTTTGTATTAAGATTATATATCTATAGACCAAAGCCAGTCCAACTTTTTTGATCTTGTTGCATATGAATTGATAGGCAGGTAAACGAGGATGAACTTGGCATAGGATCAACACCTTGCCTGTAAAAGATACAGGCTAAGCTCACCACTAGCCGTCCAAGGATATGTAAGTAAATCCCTGTGTGGTTAAAGGTATTAAAAAGCTGGTTAATATTTTGCTTATCGTTTGTCCTTGCAAAGAGGAAAGGTATAAAACTATATAAGCAATATAATTCCTGAAAAATGGGCACAAGTTATATAGAGTCATCATTGCATGATGCTTTGGGGATGTATAATTTTGTACCTAAATCCGCACACTACTACATCATTTGAGGATAAATAACATGGTATGTAATGGATATGGAATTTTATAGAGAATTTTGTAGGTAACACCGATCTATTATACACTTCAAGTGTATGTGCCCTTTTAAAGCTCTTGTCTTAGCATATTTGATAACAAATAATAATGCAATAACTTCAACAGAAAGCATATATGAAAGACAAAAGTATTAACATTGTGTAATTAGTATGGGGTTGGAAGGATTTTACAAATAAAAAAGTATGGGGTTGGAAGGAAACAATAACCTAATTGCCATTTTTTATACTCATCATTACATTATAATTTGCCTGAAAAAGTAACATAACTACTGACCTTACCACTAACACAGACAATTTCTCCCTCCTTATGCTTAGCCTGAAGACTTTTCAGAAATGGCTGAAATGTGAAACGAGTCCCACGGAAAAATTTCATTAAATGTAGGTAAACTGTTTTCTTTCTTTTGTACTCGATTTCATCAGTGTACTGTTCGGAAGTTGAATCAGTCTCCATAATCTCACAGCCTACAACGACCTCAAGAAAAGACAAGGTAAAGCTCGCCCTCACAGCCCTGCATTATTCAAAATCAAGTCGCAATTTATTTTACTACATCAAAAAAATATTTTTTTGTAATGAAAGATGAGATTTATATAACAGAAGAATATATAACTAGAGTTATACAACGTGAAATCCATTCGTTGGTATTTAATATCAAAATTGTATACTTATATTTTAGCAAAAAAAATTGTATGCTTATTATTTGTTAATATTATCTCCTTTCTTGATGTTGAAGATGTTGATTACCTTGAGGATAAAACTTTCCCAACAAAACTGAAGTACTGCCCGTCCTCAATTCCAATCTGTGCATCGTGTAGATCGGCATAGGTCCGAGGGAAATGGTGAAGCAGTTTCCGCAGCTACATTATTGAATTTAAATTTCAAATTTCAGCCGCTCATTAGAGTAAAACAACGCAAACTAAAACTATATTGTTGGAAATCTCGTCACCTCACCGTGTGTAAACCACAATTTTCCAGCTGACTGCTCTGCTTTTTACTCAATTTTGGAATAAAACTTATAGGTTTGTCGAGGAATAAGTCAACAGATGAAGTAGTTTGCTGGTTTTCAAGTGTAGTTCCACTGCAGGCATCATCAACGAAGGGCTCTGGATCTAATTTAGGTTCAACCTTCAAAGTCTGGGAGTTGGCTTGCAAAGGAGAAATATAAGATGTTACGTCCCTTGACGAAGAAGACTTTGCAACACGAAGGCTGGCAGCTTGAGAAAGCCATATTTCACCTGTACCACTACGACCTGAAACTGAATTGGTCTCCACAGTCTGAGAATCCAAAGATGCAGATAAGTTATAATTTTCTTCTCTATCCGATGAAAGAGATTTTAAATTCTGAGTGCTGGCCATAGAAGGCCATGCCTCGTAGAAACTATCAGGATTAGCCCACATTGCACTGACAGCGGTTTGGGGAAAATCCTTATGAATTTGACCTGCTAAAAGATCAATCCTTTCAGTGATATGGGTGTTCTCATCATACAACTTCACCTTCGGAGATTGACCCAAAATGATAGAAGGAAATCTTTTACGTGCAAAATTAAAATCACCCGCTGAATCTTTCTGGTTCATGCCAGATATTGTCGAGACGCTTTCATTCTCAAATAAATCATTTAGATCACCGTAGCCCATCAGGATAGAAACCTATCAATCATAATGTAGTTATTGATACTGCAAGTTTTATCCACAAAGGGCAAAAACTAGATGTGAAAAGTTACATGTACTTGGGACAAGCAGGGAAGGTAGAATAACCAAAAATTGTTCATACAAATAGAACTAGTTAAAACGAGGCACAAGTAATAATAAAAGCATGATTGCAGCAAAATTGAATATATATATGTGACACCGTTAAAAAGGGTGCATAAACATTTCAGTTTGGCATATGGTGAAGCAACAGACGACCCAAATCTACGTGAGCTGTTGCATGCATCCTAGAAAAGATGCTATGATTAAGTGCACGTCCATAAACTTGAACTGCACACCTTATTTAGCAGCTTGGATCGATCTGTAATGCTTGCCCGCTCATAACTTCCCACCTCCTTCAACAAGCTTTCTGCAAACTTATGCTTTGATCGAGAGCACAATTTCGAAACCTTAGAGAAAAGGAAATTATTAAACCTGAAATAAAGCACAAAACAGTTTAATATGATTAACTATTGAGTATTGATTGTGGAGCTTAAGCCATTTAAACATCTAAATATCATTCTTCGGCTTATAGAAAAAAAAAAACAAAACACACCTCATTTTCCTTCCCAACACATTTGTATAGCCTCTCTCAGCTTCAAATATTATAGCACTTCTCAGACATTTCTCACTGAAAGACTGCAAATATAAGAAATCGCCAAACTTGTTTATTCTGGATATAACCTATGTAAGGTGCAACATTAAGAATAGAGTTTCCTCATACACTTCATGTTACAGGCAAAGCACTATTATTTTATTTTATTTTGCGGGAGTCAAAGCACTATTATTCATGTCCAGCAACCTTGAACATATTTACTTATTATTTGTAGTTGCGAGTTGATATACCTTTTTAGGTACAGTGAGGGGAGATGAGGATCAAACTCTAGACCTCTTAGGATCACCTTTGCAAATGCTTGGGTACTTGATTCTCTCATTAAACATAATTTGTTAATACAAGAAACTTATATGCCGAGTCAATTTAAGATTCAAAAACTTTGATAGGCTAAGGAGCGTACGGATCGGAGATGGAGTTGCAAGACATTAATTAGATCTCAAGTAGTGTTTGAGTGAGATTGCTTATCACAACACACTCGTGTCTAAAGACCAGAGGGACACGCAGATAAGAATAACTCCCTTTCTCTGGAAGGTGTACAGCGCATCCTAAAATGTTAGACAGCTGATTAGCCAAATACTCTCTATAATCAAAGCATGGGTTATCTTTCTCTGTCTGATTCCCATTTAATTAGGCATTCAACCAATTTTAATTAAAATTATATTTTTTTAGTAATTTAGGTCAATATTGAAACCTTTAACAAGATGTTCTTATTTGTATATTTTCCAATTTCCTACAGAAATCTCTACTAGATAATGATGAATTACCAATATAGTTTTCTATCTAATTAACACATTTGGACATTTGAAGTACAGGCTACACAAGCCTAAAGAGGATTGTTGATGGGAAACACAAGTGATGATAAAAATTAACTTTCTATATTTATAAAATAATATTTTAGATATTATAACACAGAGAAAATTGATAATGTCTTTAGCTGATATATGGGGCCCAGCTATCTAAATATCTATTATAATGTTTATATGTTTATTTGGTATAAGCCCAGATGTATGTCAATTCATTGTCTATATATGTCCTTGCTAAAAACTAAGTCAATTCATTGTCAATTACATATTACCTTTCTAGGACTTCCTTAGTCCCGGTCCCCATTCCCGTCCTGCCTCAACTGTTTCCCAACTAAAAACTACTGCCAAGTGCCAACTACTCCTTTTTTAAATATGTCAATCGCGTATATTCAGGAAAAACTCTCTCACCTTTCTTTTCTCCAAAAATTACAATATTTCTTCATAGTTATAACTCTAGCCACAAAATAAAGAAACTACTGAAAAACATTCAAAGCAGATTAAAGGTAATGGGATACCACACTACAAGATTGCACAACAGAGACAGTCAGAGCCATCCGCTACAGATCTCCTGCGCGTAGATGCTTGTTGAAATAACACAACCAACCTATAAAAAAAACTCTTCAAACTCGTTATACTTCAACAACACCATTACATTTTAAATAAGAAATCAATGATGTCATAGATAATGACCAGAAAAAAGTTTCAAACAACTTGAACCATATCTGCAATAAGCATGTGATTCTCTGGTATTTTGGACCAAGAGGATAGTCAGAATCTTCAAAAACAGCTCCATATTTCACTCACAACTAAACGCATAGCAACTTATGAACTTAAAAGAACACCGAGATCTAAAGTGTGTACATCAAATGTCATTATGTTTATTTCATCGAATTATAAAAGTTTACCTCATTAAAGGCTTCCTATATCTTAACCATGTCTGATATATTCGATTTACACTAATCAAAACCGTAGACTAGACATAAGCAGATAAATTAAAAGTATTCGAAACTAGTCTTCGACTAAGGGCTTAAGCACAGTTATTCATCAAAAAACCATACAGCAATCAAGATATACAACAAATTTATCAACAATTAGCTCTAAATTTTGAAAGAGCATACTTATACATTAAGTTTACGAGTTTCGATAAATCGTAACATACAGAATTACTATTATGTAAAGCTCCAAGTAGTATCGCAATCACACAATAAGCAAAAACAATTAAACTAGCACTAGTTAACAGTGTTACGGTGTCAGCAAAACTATAAGAACGATTTGAGAAGTTTTAATTGAAAGAGGAAAATAAGGATGAGATATTTACCATGTAAATTGGGAAAGCTAGGGCTTGCAAAATGAGATATTAATATAGGCGGGAGAGATTTTTATTTAGGTTGTAGAAGAACGTGTATGTGAATGGGGGAGACTTGAACATTCCTCTATCTTTGCTTCAATTCATCACAATATAGACTTCATATTATGCAATCAGAATACACAGATTTATATATTAAACTAGTACCGCGCTTCGCGGCGGTATTATAATATTTTAAAAAAATATATAGTATACGGTATTTTTAAATTAGATTATTAATAATAACTTTTAATGGTTAACACGATTCTTTCTAATGAACCGTACTCTTGTTAAACACAATCATTCTAATTGAACCGCTCTCTTCGCTAAAATCTATTTTTCCAAAAATTTACTCTATTTTCAGTACAATTTTTAATTATACCTATTTTATATAGATATTCTTTTCTTTTATTAATTTTCAAAACTATTCTACTTTCAATATAACTTTTAATTATATTTTACAAACATCTATTTTACTATAAATATAGCTTCTATTTTATATATTTTTTTTATGAACTCAAACTTTTTTCATCTATAAATTTGAATAGCAATTCAAGTTTCGATAAAAATTTTGATTGTTTTTCTCACTATTTTCTAATTGTTTTTCTACCTTTTTTCAATAAACATTTGATTATATATCTTCTTTATAAATTCAAATCTTTTCCTCTATATCTTTAAAAATCTACTATACTCTCATACAACTTTTAATTATATGTCTTTTATATGAATTTGAATTTTTCTCATTTATAAATTCTTATTTGATTTCCGTTTGAAGAAATGAAGAATCCCGATTTTTAAGAAATCATAATAAGAGGATCGAACGATCTCAAGTATTCTATATTTAATTGTGTCTTACAAACACTTATTTTACAAAAAATAAACTTTTAATTATATGTATATCTTATAAATTCCTCCTATATAGATCAAACACGTATTTTACTTCCAATTAAACTTTTAATTATATGTTTTGCCTATGAATTCGAACTACCAAGGTCTTCTCTAATGAATTGTACCTTTTTGAACATAGGTTTTCTTATTGAGCCGCTCTACCGTTGAAATTGAATTTGCAAATTTAAAATATATTATGAATATTCATTTAATTAATTTTTTTAATAAAAATAGAAACTTACAATAAATAAAATTTATAAATTTGAATCCTTTGCTATTAAATTTTCTTTTCTACAATTTCGAATACCATTTGAAAAAATTCTAAAAAATATGTAAATTTGGAATTTATAAAATTCTAAAGGCTAAAAAAGTTAGAAAATAGATCCAAAACTATTTTTCTTTATAAGTTAGAATACATTTTCTTCTTAAAAAAAATTAAAAGATAATTCGAACATCTCTCCTCTATAAATTAAAATATATTTTCTACTTATGTAATCTTAAAATATATTTTAATAACTATTATTTAAAATTATAAAACTTAAAAAAATTATAAAATAGATTGAGACGATTTTAAAGCCACCACCGAACTTCTCGCGTACGTATCCCGCGGAAGCACCGCATTTCCCAAATTCACCATGGTTATCATGAGAATCTATATCGAAACTTATTTTTATATTATCAAACAAAAAATTCATGCATCAATCAATCAGAATTCTAATTAAGAGTAGATAACTTTTAATGGATGGGCACAGACTACAAACTATAAAGAAATAATATGACTTGCTCGTTCTTTGCTACGACTTATACTGATGAAATATGATTTATGAAAATTAATAGAAAATGCATTTATGGAGATATAAGATATAAAGAGAGTAATGATAAAGTTATGGAGACCGTGTAGGAGATTGATTCCTTAACCAAGTCTTATTCATGGGATATTTTTTTAATTTTTTTTTATAAATAACATTTTTAAAAATATGTGTTTCGTATAAATTTGAACTCTTATACTCTATGTACTCGAACTCCTATTCTAATTCAGAGAAAATTTTATTTTTGTTATATATGCAAACTTTTTTCTCTATAAATTCGATCTCCTATTCTACTTCTCGTTATAAATTCGAACTCTTTTTCTCTATAAATTCTTCTTCCTATTCTACTTCAAATATATTAAATGATGTTTTAATATTTAAAATTTTAAGAAAAATAGAATGAGACAATGTTAGGACGCCATTTAAACCACGCTTCGCGGCGGCGTAAAAGATATTTTAATTATCAATACTCAGTACTAATTATGTTAGGTACAACTTGAAGGTATATTTAGATTTTTGTAATAACTTTAATTAATTTTTGTTGAATTTATATATTTGTTTGTAATTTATAAGTAATTAGTTAGAACATGTTTACTGATTCTACCTTTTCTTTTTTATGTATACAGTGTTTAAAGCTCTAATGTCATTATATATCTGACTCGTTTTGGGTTTCTTAAAAAAAGTAACTTATAACTTAAAGTTAAAAAGTGTAATATAAGTAATATATAAATTATTTCTTATAAGTTATTTAGGTGTTTGGATAAATTTACTTATAAGTAAGTTATAAGTTTGTCATGTGTTTGGTAAATCGCAATTTATAAGTTATAATTTTTTTAAAAAAAATCAAATATTAATATGATAGTTTAATATATGAATATAAAATTGAAAAGACAAAATTTAAAATATATAAATTCATATTACAACATTTACAAATTACTAAAAATCAAGGTTGTAAAAATCGAAAATCGGTTCGATTCGGTTTTGTTCTGGAAAAATGAGTACTCGGATGACTAATTAGGAATCATTTTTTATTATTTTCTATCATATATAATTATATATGAATAAAAAATAAAATTATCTAATAACAACACACTCGAAATAAAAGAGTTCCAATATAGGTCGTTTGTTTAATAATTTTTGACAAAATAATCAAACATAAGTTTTTAATTATAAACAACGTATCATTTCTAATAAACGTCAATACTATAAAAAAAGAGCTAAAACATAGATAAATTCATGTTTGGTATTTTTTCGTGATAGTTTTAAAATAAAATAATAAAAATTTGAGAAAGTCAAACACATGTTTGACCTGGAGTACTCGGCGTCAAACTGAGTTTTGACCGGTTGTGTAATTACTCGGAACTCGGATTGGAAGAGGAGTTAAAATGAGTACTCGACGATTTTTAGAACACTGCTAAAAACAAAAAAGTAGAATAAAAATCACACATTTACAAGGTAAATTATAAATTATAATTTAAAATATTTTTTAGAACAAATTAAATTTTTAGTATAATAATTTAATATTGAATTTAAAATTAAAAGATAAAATTATAAATAAAGTTCAAAAATTTTAAAAACTTAAATTTATGTATACACCATTTACGAGTAAAATAGATATTAATTGCGTATTATCATAATTATTGCACTTCACAAATAAACTAATTATGAGTACATGTTTAAATTCAGCAAAGATAAAGGAAAAATATTATTTTATGTTTCCACGCACGGAATCCAGCTTGTGGTTAACACAGTAGGTAGTCAACTTAAATGCAAAATGTACTCTATCCCAGCTTTACCGTTTTCATCATATAAGTTATTGGAATGCCCATTCTAAAAATTTGCCAAACACGACGTAAAAGAGACAGTGGACACAACGAGCATATAAGTTGGTTTTAAGAATGCCCAAACACCCACTAAGATCCCCAAAAAAATATTCGCTTTCAAAATTTTTTGTTTACCTTGTCCCCGAAGCTTTTACTGCTGAAGCTCCCTTTTAGACTTGAAATATCTACTTGAAAAGATGTTAGAATACATTTTCTACTTGTAATGCGTTAAAAATATTTTAATTATCAATATTTCGTACTAATTATGCAAAAAACATAATTATGAATATAATTATTAATATTCGTCATATTAATATTTAAGATATTAATTATGTTGAGAATAGGGCAAAAGATTACAGTAGTATTCTCTCAAACATGCAAAAGCAGGTTGATATGTACCGTTTCCTCTATCTCATTAAATTCTTTATATTACTTTTTGACACGCTTTTTAAGGCTCATTTAAAGTATAGTTCCATAAATTTTTTTAAAAAAAATTCTTTTCTAAGAATTTTTTTAAAAAAGTTATGAAATAGAACGTTATAAGAGCCTCGAAATACGTGCAGACAGTTGCCGTAGACGGAGGGAATAATTAGTACTACAGAATGTTGGATAACTAACAAAAAAACAGATAACGTCGATAGTAATGCACTCCGCTTCCTGTATCATTAAAAAAATCGTCATTAAAAAATCAAATAATAAAGACAATGAAGTATGTGCAGAAAAATATTAATGAAATATAACTACAAATATAATCTAAATGATAAGGCAAATAAATTTAGACCTTGCAGCTTTATTTATATATTGACCCAGTTCTTATACCTTTTATATTTTTTATATAAATTAGAACTCTTATTCTATATAAATTCGAGTAAGTTTTCTACTTCTAATATGTTAAAATATGTTTTTCTTGTAAATTATAATTCTTCTTCTATATAAATTTGAACACTATTTTACTTCTAATACATTAAATTAGAAAATTAGAAAAATATATCGAGATAATCTTAGAGCGCCACCTAACCTCCCGTGTATCCTCCTTTATATATATACTAGTATATAAAGCCGCGTTTCACAGCGGCGTTATAATTTTTGTGACGCCCTCAAATCCGGGG
>PHNY01114770.1:4055-19928 GCA_003724115.2 Anethum foeniculum | reverse complement strand
TTATGGGACAATATATTAACTAACTTACCAAAATTAAAAGTTCACTTAAATTTTCATTTATCATGTTACCATACTTATCAGAATCACATTAATGATATTTATAATTTGTATATAAAAATTCTATAAATAAAATGGGTCAAATAAGTATATGGATCATACACAAACCTAAAAACGGATACCAAACCTGAAATTGGATAGTACATGGATCAAATTTAAGTTTAACTTTTTATCCGAGCCAAAATATGGATACCTAACCCGAGGAATGGGTTATCCAGCAATTTATAATATATAGATTAGTGCTGGTTTGGGAAATTTTAAAATAAGTGACTTATAACTTAAAATAAATAAGTGACTTATAAGTAGTAAATAGATAAATATTTATAAGTTATATAAGTGTTTGGCATATGTCATATTTTTTTTTAACTTAAATGAATTAAAATAAATAATTTTTAAATATAAATATCTTAGTTCGTGAATTATAAGTTAGATTAACATTTTAAAAAGATATATTTAAAAACTAAAGTTAATAAAAAAACGAAAAATCAAAATAAGTTGATAAAAAGTACGTCGTTACCAACATTCAACTTATCAGCTTATAAGTTGTAAATTTAACTTATAAGTCGGGATGACAAACACTCGTCGATAAGTATTATAAGTCAATAAGCCAACTTAACAGAAATAACAAACAGACCCTTAATCAGAAATTGAGATCTAATTGAAAAAAAACCTATATATATATATATATATATATATATATATATATTAATATTAATATATATATATATATATATTAATATTAATATATTAACATAATTGTATTCTTTATTTGTTAATAAATACTCTCTCCATTCCATTTATTTATATATACATTTTTTTCATTCCTCGACAGGCATATAAAGTATACTTCCGTAATTTATTTTAAAATTTTCTTTTTCAGAATTAAACTTTAAATGCTAAATTTTTATTAAGAAAAAAATTAAAATAATTTATGAAACTATGTTATAAATGAGCGAAAAAATGTGTGCCGAGCCCCCATCCCCAAATGTATACAATTCAACGGGACGGAGGGAGTATACGTACATTATATCACAAGTTCTACAATTATTCGTATTTAAAGAAGAATATAGTATTTTAATTTTAACAAATTATATATACTTTGATAAAAAAAATTTATAAAGATTAATCGGATTTCAAAAATCAAATCAGTTAGATTCTTTGTTGAGGATTTATCGATTGAATTGAGAATTTTTAGAACACTAATATGTACTCACTCGGTTCCCTTAAATTCTATACATTATTTTTTGGCATGTTTTTTAAGTCATTTTAAGTCTAATGTTGAATAAAAGTTTAATGTTTACACTTTTATTGAGAAAAAAAATATTAAAAAAAAGTTATAGAACTAAACTTTATAGGAGTCTCGAAATGCGCGCAAATAGTAAATGTATACTTCTCATGGGACGGATGAAGTATCAATTTTTCACGAAATTTTTATACTAAATTTTTTCAATAATTTATAAGAAAAATGTTATCATGAACTAGAAAAAACAAAAAAGACTGAGCCACTCAACACTATGTGTTGTAAAAAAATTCGAACCCTGATCTTACCCTTGCTTTTTAATACATCATACCACTAAGCCACTCAATACTATGTGTTGTTAATTATAAACCTATTACGTGTGTTTGTGTGTCATTGAAAGAATAAATATTTGATATTTTAAATATTGAGACTTATTAATAATTTTTTAACCATCTTTTCTTTTGACATTAGTACTTCGTATTATCAATTATTAATTATCTATCTATATAATACATTTAATTTTTAACATCTAACATAATTATCACATTATTTGAGAGTTATAAAATTGAATTTATTTATCAATCATCTATCATCTATGTATCATCTATCATATTATTGATAAGACATTTTATTCATGATGACTCTAAAATATAAAAAATGATCATTTATGTAAATACACGCGCGTATATGACTTTGCATTTAGTGAAATGACTAAAATAGCCTCGAAAATTCATAAGACATTTTATTCAGTTTGAAATGACAAAAATACCCTTACATTTAATATTTCTAGAAAAAATGTTCGTATAGGAAATCGAATATAGATATCACCCAACAAAGAGTTTCTATTCATGAGACAATTTATTTAGTGAAATGACCGATATACCTACCACAATTCATGAGACATATACAGATATCACCCAACAAAGAGTTTCTATTCATGAGACAATTTATTTAGTGAAATGACCGATGTACATACCACAATTCATGAGACATTTTATTCGGTCTAAGTCAATTTTAGTTCATTAATTATAACATTTAAATAATATCAACTTAGACGTCAATATTTTAAAAACTAAAATATTTCCGTCGAGAAACAACTTACATTAACGTTCAACTTTTACAATTGGATACAATTCATCATATGTATTATTTTTTTAGTTTACTTCATGTAGATATACAGATGATTTCATTCTATAAATTAACTTTTAATTTTCTCTTTTTAAATATAGATAAACTACACAAGTTGCCCTAATTCAGTAAATATAATTATATGACATAAACAAGTAAATATATAATTTTTCTTAATGACCTAAATTAGCAACATTGTAGGTTGCTAATATCTTACAGGTAAATCATATAAATCATACACATTGATAATTAATCAATTTATACATATATATGTGAGACTTGCACAATTTACCAATAAAAATAAATTAAAAATATTATATAATTATATCTCACAAAAAAAAATCTAGAAAATACCACGTGCCCTCGCACCTGTTATTATGCTAGTTTAATTATGTAAGCCAACCATGACAGCAATAATAAAAACACAACCCACAAAACAAAAACAAACAAAATAGTAAATTAAAGAGGAACTAATTACTGAAGTGGTAAATACAAAAAGCTACCTATATTTCAGCAAAAATTGTATGTATATGAATGCCTATACATATATATATCAGTAGTAACTGTCCTACTTGCCTCATGTTCCGGCACGTCCCTTCTCCTTATGCAAAAACACATTCACATACTTACAATTATAACGGCCAGGCCAGCAGATTTCTGGTATTTTCTTTGTTAATGTGGGCCCCATCTTTCACTTTATCTTCTTGGATCATTCTTAACACATGAAACTTGCTTCAATCTACTTTCATTCATATGACCATTTCCACCACTTGGGTCACTCTAATTTTGAGTCTTTTTAACATCTCTATATAAATTTAACATCTTTATGAAATCCCCATTTGGGTTTTGTTAATATTTGACTATCTTGATTCAAGAAAATGGGTTTCTTGTAAAGGGTCACTCTAATTTTGAGTCTTTTTTAACATCTCTATATAAATTTAACATCTTTATGAAAGCCCCATTTGGGTTTTGTTAATATTTGACTTTCTTGATTCAAGAAAATGGTTTTCTTGTAAAGGGTCACTCTAATTTTGAGTCTTTTTTAACATTATTGTATAAATTTAGCATCTTTATGAAAACCCCATTTGGGTTTTTGTAATATTTGACTTTCTTGAATCAAGAAAGTGGTTTTTTGGTAAAGGGTTTCAAGAATTTTAGCAATTGATCACTAGGTGTTTGTGCATTTGCTTAGTTGAGAGATGGGTATGAATGGTGAAGAAAGACAGCTTCTTGTAGCTATTAAAGCATCTAGTGAAATGCCAAGAAGTGCTGTTGTTTGGGCTTTGACTCATGTTGTTCAACCTGGGGATTGTCTTAAGTTGCTTGTGATCATCCCTGTTTTAAGTCCTAGTAAGCATCTTTATGTGTTTTGCCTATATGTGTTTAACTTGTACCTTAAAAGTACAGTAAATTGCTACATTTTTTGTTTGGATCGAGTATTTTGCGTGTGTCGGTGCTGTGTTAGTAAGTTAGTTTGAATTGATATGTTCGATATTTTGATGGTCTAAGGATAGTGGTGGTTTGGTGATAGTAGATGACTAGATGTTACTTTGTTCTGTTGAATCACAACTTTTTGTTCTGTGGAGATGTGCTAAATAAATATACGATTACTTAATTTGGTCATGCCTGATATAAATGGATAAGTCTAAAGGTAGAAATTTTTATTAAATACGCATAGTTCTGTAGCATGGTAAACAATGTTGGACACACACTTACATTTTTACAAAAGTTTGGTGATTTGACAGATATCTATTGGACATTTGGTCAATTTCTTATATAGCATGAATCAGATGAGGAAAATCTTAAAATTTATGCTTGAAGCAAATGGTGACTTTATACGATGTCACTAGTTTCAGTCTAGGTATATTTACAAAATTTGAAGGGATTTACCACCTTCTCATTCCACATGTCCTCTGGTTATTATCTAGGCCTTCTGATGGTTGTTACTTAATATTCTTTTCTATCTTAATGATATCAGTTTTAGTCATTCTAGATTTTATAACATCGATCGTTTTTTTTAGGTAAAAAACTATGGGGTTTCCGTAGATTTGGAAGTGATTGCACCTCTAGTCACTGGAGATCTCTTTCTGGAACAATGCCATATCAGAAAGATGATATTGTAGACTCATGCTCCGATATGATGCTTCAACTCCGTGACGTCTATGATATAAATAAGGTAAGCTGGAGTGAACTGTAATATATACGATATATACTTGGTCTGACATGCTATGCTTCTACTATTAATAAATTCTACTCAACTAATTCTTCCTAACAGATAAAACTGAAGATAAAAGTTCTCTGTGGCTCACCAAGTGGAGTAGTGGCTGCTGAAGCAAAAAAAGCTCAAACACACTGGGTTATATTGGATAAGTAATATAGAGCATTTAAGGCATATTATACCTTTGTGCATTAGAGTTGTCTTGGTCTAAAATTTTTGTTTAGTATCCTTACATTTAAATTTCTTACTTGTAAAACTCTGCCAGATTTATTTTCTTTGTTACATTTTTGATGATTCCATTTAAATTTTCAAAACAGAAAACTAAAGAGGGAGGCAAGACTTTGCATGGAACAGCTAGAATCCAATCTTGTTGTGATGAAAAAGTCTCAGGCTAAAGTACTTCGTTTAAATCTGGTTGGACCACCTAAAATGGAAACTGAGATTTCATCTGCATCAGATTCATCTGCAGAATGTAGGGCAAGTGACAACACTCTGTGGAAGGCCACTCGGGTACCAAATGTCACTCCAACAAGCAGTCCAGAGCACTCATCTTGTAAAGTCACTGATGCTGGAACATTGCCAATGTCAAACTTAAATTTGATTACATCACCATTTGTGACTTCTGATTTCAATTGGGATCTAAAGACAGAGAGGTTTTGTTATACAGACAGATATCATAGTCCTGATGAATCTGACTCAGACACTGAGAGTGAAGATTTTAGTTCTCCTTCAACAAGTTCAAGTTCCCAGCGATGGATGCGAGATGGTCTTAGTTCATCTGGTGAATTGTCAAAGTATTTGGTGGGAAGATCACAGTTATCTACTGGCCGAATTTTGAATCCTGTGTCTGAAGAGTTGAGGGGAAAATTTTGTGAACTTGATCGAGACCATGAAATTAAGGTACTGACTGACAGGCACAATCTAGACTCAAGTAAGAATTTGAGAACAACTATATCATGCACTAGAAATACACTTGCTGAACCTCCTCCACTATGTTCAGTATGTCAGCACAAAGCACCTGTTTTTGGAAAACCTCCGCAATGGTTTACCTATGCAGAGCTAGAACATGCCACAGACGGATTCTCTGAAGCTAATTTTTTGGCTGAAGGTGGTTTTGGTTCTGTACACAGAGGGGTTTTACCAGATGGCCAGGTCATTGCCGTCAAACAACATAAACCAGCTAGTTCTCAGGGTGATCATGAATTTTGCTCTGAAGTTGAGGTCCTAAGCTGTGCTCAACATCGTAATGTAGTGATGCTCATTGGACTGTGTGTGGATGACAGAAAACGGTTACTAGTTTATGAATATATTTGCAATAGATCGTTGGATCATCACCTATACGGTACTTGCAACTCTAACCTTAAATTTTTGTAGGAACTAGCAAGTGTTTTGGTCCCTTTGCAGATTTAACTCTACACTTGGCTTTTTCCTCTGTTTGATTTGTTCCATTACTTTGCCAATTGTACCTGTACACAATCTGAAACGCTGACCTGGATATCTATGAGCTCTAATGAATGGGTTTCTACTCTCATCTCGATAATTATGTCTGCCTGAAAATGAGTCCTTTGCACCTGACATAATTCACCAAGTTTTATAGTTCGGAATATGTTTTTTGTAGTCTACTATTGAACATGTCTATCCATAAAATTTACATCAAAATTATATTTTTTTAGTTTAGAAAGTAATATTGAGTTGCATTATAATGTTGCAGTCATTTATTATCCATTATGGATAGTCCCACGGTTTTGTTATAGGATATGCACGTGCCCTTTCACTTTCTTTCTTGAATTGTCGTGTTCATTTCTTTTAATATGTTTAACTTCCCCAGCTGTTCTTTCAAAACTTGAAGAGCATAACTTTAGTGTGATGATGTGTGTTTGGTGCCTTGCCTTCTGTAAATGATATTTTTTTCTTTATTCGTTAAAATTTTGGAATTGCAGTAAATCAGGATCCACTAGAATGGTCTGCCCGACGAAAAATTGCCATTGGTGCAGCTCGAGGTTTAAGATATCTTCATGAAGAATGTAGAGTGGGCTGTATTGTCCATCGTGATATGCGGCCAAACAATATTCTGCTCACTCATGATTTTGAACCATTGGTAAACATTCTAGTGTCCCCTTAAAATTGTGCACTAGATGTCTTTTTGAGGATATGCAGTTTGTTTTCTTATTTTCTTAGTTTTAATGAGGCTTAACAATTAAGAAGATTCTTTCTCTCATCTTCTTTTACCTTTTACCTAATTTTCTTCCTATTTTTAATTGAACAGGTTGGTGATTTTGGATTAGCTAGGTGGCAGCCAGAAGGAGACATGGGTGTAGAAACAAGAGTAATTGGAACATTTGGGTAAACACAAAGATATAACTTGCATGTTAGTTATGGAGTGTGCAAAGCATAATATTGATTAAAAGAATATGTCTAGGTACTTGGCTCCAGAATACACTCAAACTGGTGAAATTACTGAAAAGGCTGACGTGTATTCCTTTGGGGTCATATTGGTGGAGCTTATTACTGGACGAAAAGCAATGGATCTTAACCGGCCCAGGGGCCAACAGTGCCTCACAGAATGGGTAATACTTTTAGAATTCTAAATTTTATACTATATTGTTGATCAATATTATAGTGGAGCAGTTTTGCGCCCAATGTCTTTATCCACTCTGCAAAATCATCAAATCTAACTAAAACAGAAAAGTGTGACTATTTATTTTAATTTCTACTATATCTTTTTGCCGTCAACTCTTCAGCCTTAACATTTGGAGTTCTATTATATAACTTCTCATCTCTAGGCATTGGTTTTACTAATGGGTTCAAGATATTATTAGAAAAAATTGCACTAATTCATTATTAAGACTTATTTATAGTGCGCTATATATATCTTTGTATTAGGGGAGGGGAGTGAGGAATTGGAACAATGGCCATTGTTATGTGTACCACTGTGTTACAAACTCAACCTTATTGTTAAGATTTTTTTTGGTGCTAAATGTTATTATTAAAATTCTTACCATCACTATATTAGAATATGATAGACTACAGGACTTGTGGTATTAATGCTTTAAGTATAGGATTGCAACCTCTGCACCATAGTAAAACTGTGTTCAGATAAGATTAATTTAGGCACTAAACTCAGAAATGGTAATTTTGGTATTTGATGTGTGCATGCTATAGTTGAGTTGGAACATTAAAATAGAAAGGACCCGATTCATTTTTTGTATCATAGGTTCATGGAGAAACATCGTATAGAGGGTTTTACCGGTCAGCTGTTACATGCTTTGTTTATTATGAATATAATTTAATGAATTATAATGGTAATAAAGATTTAACCAAAAAAACTTAAAGAGCTTCTTTCTTTATATGGAGTAGGCGCGACCTCTATTGGAAAAGAATGCCATCACAGAACTGATTGATCCACGCCTGCGAAACTGTTACTTAGAACAAGAGATCTCTAGCATGGTACATTGTGCTTCCTTGTGCATTCGGAAAGATCCTCATTCAAGGCCTCGCATGTCTCAGGTTGGTCCTTGTTATACTTAAATAATGTATTAGTTTTCCGAAAATATGAGAAAATGGTCATCTGAGTTGATGTTCTTGGCCTCGCTGTAAACGCAAATCCAATTTTTTGTGATTACATTTTGAGAATATTATGATAATGCCTACACCTGTATCTGTAGGAAATTATTGATTACGATCTCCTTAATTTCTTATTATTGCAAATGCTAGCTGGCTGTTGTGTGTTATCTGTCATTATATCCATTTTCTGTACAACTTAATTGAACCTCAGATAGTATTTTAATGCCTGATTTATAGATGATACAAGTCTACCACTCAAAAAATAGAATGAAATTGTTTTCTCATTTCTTGTTTATGTATTTCCTACATAGGTACTATGGATGCTCGAAGGTGATAATTCCGTAAATGGTGGCATATAAAATATAGTCATCCATTGTTTAATGACCTTGTCAAGGCAAAACCCAGCAGCATTTTGTCATTGAAATGTTGCAACATCAAGTCAAGTACAAAGCTTCTGAACTGACACACATGGGATCAGAATGCAAGGGTATCAATGTGAAGCGCCTCTCTTGTACACAGTGTCTGTCTAAAGCAATATTGACTTGAGCCTTCAATTTCTGTCCTTATTTTTGCCCTTTAAAAGTGAATCAACGTGCAGTTGTATATTGTTCTTGTATAGTGGCATAAATCATAAATCATAAATCTAAGGACACGAACCTTTTCTTTTTTTGGTGAAGGCGGAAGTGTTTTCGAAAATTCTCAAATCTTGTACAGTTTATGGAGAAAGACTTGATATTTTGGTTAATATGTGGTTGACAGAGTGATAGACCTCCCAGCAACACAAAGATCATAGGGGAAAAACTGTAAATTTCAAACGTATGATCTTACAATTGCATGAATATCTTAACTTTTGCTACCCTGTCAAGGGATTAGAAAGTTGATTAGGGCCACCATCACTACCCTTTGTCATTGAAAGCTTGTAAATTTTAAAACGGTTTTCTTGTGTGTGCCCAAGAGCAGCACAAAATTTTATATATTTGATTCATTTTGATTGATTTTCATATCTTTAACAGCATGAAGACCGATTTTAAAGAAATGCAATAGGCAAAGTTAGGAACAACACGAAGATCCCCTTTATCGATTTTTGTGGCACCTTTGTGTTGTCTTATATTCTTACCGACCATACATTTATTTAGTGCACAGACACTTTACCATGGTACTCTTCTGGTTTAAATACATCTTGAAATCTTGTTTGTTTGACCACTTGACCCTGACAGTTTTTCTTGGTTTCATATTTTTAAAGTAACATTTTTAAAAGTGTGGTTAGTAATAATACTATTAATGATTAAAGTTTATTAATCACATAGTATCCTGCAGAGTATATAAGCAGAACATGCATGAAGAGAAGTTTTTAATAACATTGCTTTTCATTTCTAGCTCTCTTACTCTCGTTAAACTAAGAATGGCAGTGAGCAACAACATAATAACAGCAGTGAACTTCATAGCACTAATGTGCTCCATCCCTATAATCACAGCAGGAATATGGCTTTCCTCCAAGCAAGACAACCAGTGCATCCACTGGCTCCGATTTCCAGTCATCTTCATTGGAATCCTCTTCCTGCTTGTCGCCTTATCGGGCTTTGTAGGCGCTTACTGGAACAAACCTGGACTCTTGTCTTTCTTCCTCTTCTCCATGGCCTTTCTCATTGTTTTTCTATTAATTCTCCTCATACTTGCATTCACTGTTGCTCGACCCTCTGGGCAGTTCTCTGTTCCTGGTCGCAGGTACAAGGAGTATCGACTTGCGGGATTTTCCAAATGGCTGAGGGATCATGTAACTGATGATGACAACTGGCGTGGTATAAGATCTTGTTTAGCTAATTCGAAAGTTTGTCCCAAGCTTAGTCAAGAATATGACTCTGTTTATCAGTTCTTCATTGCTCATCTCACTCCTATTGAGGTAAACTTTGCTTGTCTACAAATTATTCCTGTTGAATCCCTTGATTTTTATAGCTAAATCTTATATAAACCAAGCATGTCATAAGTTTCATTTTCTAGAGTCAGAGGAGGCTTAACTGTACGAAACCTTACACCTATATTAATCAGGGTAGAGGCTGTTTTCGTAAAAACTCTCGTGCTTAAACTTTCGAGTCTTAAAACATGGAATGGTTTAAACTTAATTAATTGGCTGAAATCAACCTGTGTATGATAATTACATCTTAAAGTTGACATGATAACTGTCCAGTAAGCTCTTTGCATTTCAATCTTTTGTTACTCATGAAGCTTTTTGTAGTATGCTTTAGAATATTGTTATTTTTATCATTTTTTTAATTTCATGACTCAAGGGGGGGGATGGACAAGGTCTTGTCATATACTGCAATGTAAGAACAATGTAATCAGTAAATCAAGGACTAAAGAGGCTCTCCATTAAGAACCTGTTGGTCAAACTGTAGTCAACCTTTTAACCAAACCCCATACTTAATTTCTTGATTGGATCAGGTAGCTGTACATTGTTTTAACTTATCTCAAATGTTGCCATGTTGTTTGATACTCTTTTTTCCTTTAATTAGGGCAGTATAACCAAGCACAATGGCATCACTGCAACTTTTTATCTTTAGAAAAAGTTGATCAGTGCCCCCATATAGTATTTTATTGTACTTGACAGCTTTGGAATAAAATGCTTAGTTTATACACGCAGAGAGAATAAATGCATTCGTAAAAAATTTCTGAAAAAATAAAATAATAATGTACATATTCAGATTATTACTGTTTTGAGCTGTCACGGTTTGAGGCTTGGGTAAAACCTGTGTCCTTCACTACATTTTACCATTCTCAGACCCTACTCTACAAGCGGGTTACTCTGAGTAGGTTCGGTTTAGTTAGACGCTCTATATTTAAGTCCGGATGTCATAGATTATGTCAAAGTTAACAAAGTATTCTTATGTTTACAGTCAGGATGTTGCAAGCCACCAACTATCTGCGGGTACCAGTATGTGAACCCAACAATGTGGATAAACCCCGTCAACTCAGTTGCTGACGCAGATTGTTCTATCTGGAATAATGATCCTAGCCAATTGTGCTATAGTTGTGATTCTTGCAAAGCTGGTTTACTTGGGAACCTAAGGAAGGAATGGAGAAAAGCTAATGTTATTATGATTGTCGCTGTCGTGGTTTTGATCTGTGTCTATCTTATTGCCTGCAGCGCCTTTAAAAATGCGCAGATAAATCTTTCTCAACAGCACAAGTAGGTTTGGCTCGATCGGATTCCCCAACATCGCAACCTCATTGGTCAAGAGGGTGATTTTAGATTGGAATCTGTCAGTATGATCTTTGTTCTTTCAGTTCAACTTTCTTAATCACTAGTAGTGTAGATATTCTGTTATGATATTCTATTTTACAGAATGAACGGCAGAAATTTAAAGTCAGCTGGGAGTTCTACAGCCTATTTCCAGATTCCATATTCGTTGTGTATTTTACTGGAACATGATTAAGTTAGAATCCTATTCATCACTTTTTATATCCGTGGATTCTCTTCTAGGTTTATGCAATTTTGCTCCCTCTTGTCTTCTTCGACGATTATGAAATCTGTGTTTTAATTTGTCCCAACAATTCATGCGTCTCCACGTGCATTGTTCTGGGATTTTACAATTTCTACTGCAATGTTCCTCAAGGGTGCTAAATTAATTATCATAGAAGTTCGACGTCCTAATTTTTTAACAGACAATGAACCGACTTTACCGACACTAAGCACAGTGGCACAAAGTACTGCAGTACCCTGGACAGTGTCTAAGTTTTTGTGTGCCATGTGCAACACAAAAAAAAGGTACCCTTGTAGTGAGATCAAAAAATATATACAAGTAATATATATAAAAATTACTTAAAATTATTTACATAGCATTTTGAAGTAAATTCAATAATAATATATTTGCTATCATTATTTTATGAAAATGGATAAAAATGTTAATTCATTAAATCTCTATTTATTGTTGAATTTATTTATAATTTAAACAATTTATTAGTCTATTCCGAATTAAACATTTTAAGAATATAAATAATTAATAATTTAACATGTATATTAACGTTAAAACTTTAAAAATAATATTATACATGTAAAAAATTGCATTTAAATCCAAATTAAAGGGAAGATACCGTTTATTATTATAAAAAACATACATAAAAAACCTATTTTTTTATGTAAACTTATTTCAAATTAATTAACACTATTTTTTAAACACTAAAAAGAGATATATTTTAGAATATATTATTAATAATACAATAGTATGTGTAGAAAATGATATTAGTCCTATCGAAAATTTAATTTACTTAACATTGTATCTATATGCTTTATGTTTTAACTTATTTCTAAAATCTGTGTAATTAATTCATATGTGTTTTTAGATCTTTAAAATTAATAAAATACTTGATCAAGATAATAATTAATAATTATTTAACAATGGTTTTGATCTCTTTTTTCCTTTTAATTTTTCAAACTCAAGAATTAAAATTTTTGGTCCTTTTTCAATCAAAATATACAAATAAATATACATATATATTATTAAAAATGTGCCCATCCAAATATAGGGTCCTGTTTAATAACACACATTGCTCAGGTCCGGCTCTGGCTACCATAGTTCTACAATCTTTCCCTCAAACAACTTCCATGACCCCTGTCGTTATGCAACCAGCTAAGAAGCTCCTCTTGAGAGTCCTTCGATCATCTTGGAAACAACATTAACTGCAGAATGACTAACCGATGCATGAATAGAAAGTAATGAACTATAAATCTGTAATGCTGTCATGCTGAACCCGGTCCATGGTGCCAAATAAATCGATTTCTTCTCACAAGCACACCTACCAGACCATGATCACCAACCATCATGCATTGTACTAACGTTTAAAAGCCATTGGTCCTAGCCACAGCTTCATTACTTTGTGGATCATCAGGGTCCAACCATATGACCCGGAATATTAACACTAGGCATATCAAAATAATTCAAAATCCAGGTTCATTAACATGCACACGTACATAGATTTCATGAACAGGTACAAGAACCTGTAATACAAGTTGTTATCACTTTTTACTAACGCTCAATTTGATAAATATTTTGAATTTCATTGTACTATATTTGTGAGTAGGTTTTCACCAAAATATGACTGTAAATAGTGTAAAGTTCATGTCGTTTCCGCAATTTGGGCGAGTCGAGCTAGGCAGCTAATATACGAGTATGAGTTTGAATATTTTTAAACGGGCTCGACTCATTTAACTTAAACAAGTTCAAAAACGAGCTCGAACTTGTATTATTACTCGGCTCGTATGTTAGCTCGAGCGGACCCGAGCCCATATAAACGAGTTCGAGCATGGTCAGCTTGGCTCAAATTACAGATCTAAGTATTACTAAGCAATATTGGACTGTCAAAGTTTATTACAGTAAATATATATTTTTACTACAATTTTTATGGAGAAGGGCTAGTGCCCAACATTCTCACAAATTTAGCCCAATAAGTGTCTCAAATCCACCTCGGGCCCAAGATCCATTTCATCACCTATTAGTCTACGGTTTAAGTCTTCAGTGAGGTGTAGTCCAGAAAAACTCAGAGCTGCTGCCTCAGCCTCGAAAAAAAATTGCTTCAGCGATAAGAATTTTAAACTCGTGGCGAGTCAAAAAACATGAAGCCATATGATATTTTTTGTACAAATTTCTATCCATAATTCGATATAATTTGTGGCGGAGTCAAAAAACACGAAGCCATATGATAGTAATTCGATGTACAAATTTCTATCCGTATCCCGACATGTTTCATTATGATCAAAGCCACATGTTCGTCTACCTAGGTTATCCCGACATGTTTCATTATGATTAAGGCCACATGTTCATCTACATAAGTTATTTTGATAACGGAAATAGGGTTGCAACCAATGGATAAGCGGGAAGACTAAGTGCATGTTTGGGAGTTCACATTTGTAACTTATGTGAAACCAAAGCCCATTCTACATTGGACGGACTGTTTGGCAAAAATAGAAAGGGCTCATATTTGGATCATTTTAGGCGATAAGCCGGAAGTAGGATTTGTTAACATTCCTAGCCTAATCTTCGTTCTCTCTTTCTTCAATATTAAATAGATATTATTTTTACTTTACATTTTTTGTTTAATTGATTTGTGAATATTGTAAATATTGCTCATATTATGAAATATTGTAATTTTTACTTTAAATATTTTCTTTTGCTAACTTGTATTTCAATATTTTTATTTTTAAATTTTATAATCATGTATTCAAATTATAATATTAAATTTTTTATTTTTTTAGAAAATTTTATAAATTATAAGTTATAAGATAATTAAGATTTTTTTATTTAATAATTCAAAATTTTGAGAAAATTAGAAAAATAGATCGAAACGATATGAGATACGCCACCTCACCGCCCTTATCTTCTCCTTAATATAAGCATATTGATTTTTAATATTTTTGATTTTAAATTTCATTTTTAAAATTTAATTCATGCATCAAAATTATTATATTTAATTTTAAGTTTCAACTTATAAATTAATATTTACCAAACACATAATGAACTAATAACTAATATGTGAATTGCAAAATTTAATGAGATTGCTGCTCATATTATGTAATTGTTGAATTTTTATTTTAACTTTTTGTTTTTAATAATTTATATTTAAATATATGTTTATATTTTGTCTTTTTAAATTTCTATTTATGTATTCAATTATTATATTAAAATTTAGATTGTTGTTAGAAAATTTTTAACTTTTAAGTTGTGATTTACCAAACAGTTCAACAACTTATAAGTAACTTCTTTATTCAAAAAAAAAAACTTATAAGTAACTTCTAAGTAAAATTATCCAAACACCTAGATAACTTATAAGTTATTCATATTAAGAAATCCTAAACGACCCTAAGTTTATCCAGGCGAATATCCAAGGATAGTTCGTAAGATAGGACTTCAAATCTCTTACTCATGAAACGATAAAAATAACTTTGCCAGGAATCAGCATCACGAGACCTTCATCTTCTTCATTTTCTCCCCTCACAAAACACAATATTGAAAAGGCATGACCAGCATACGTCACATCCAGAAAACGCCCCTTGTAATATATATCCGGAAATTGAGATATCAATGGGCCAATGTCTACCTTGTAGTTCATAAACCCCTTAAAACTGACTCTGTCTAACTCAAAAACGTTTAATTTTTTGGACAACCGAGAATTGACTAAAACATATAGAAGGGCTACTATGACATTTCACCTATGGAACATGTGACTGAGCATGTGACTCACGAATAAGACAAAGTTTGTTAGAGTATTAAACATTTTTATGTATTTTGTTATTGTCTGGATATTCAGCTATTTTAAGCATATGGTCTGTAATGATTGAGGACAGGATTTTAGGTAAACATTCCCAATGAAATGAGAGCCGCCTCTCTCAGCTTTTCTTCTTTATTTTACTTCTGTCATTCTCTTTTGCACTCATTGATCTTTCACATTATGTTGGTGTTCATGGTATCAGAGCTACCTGTGCAACAGGGAATGGAAAACATCTCTACATAATCTCCTCACCTTATACCTCTATTAATCTCTTCTTCTTTAATTCAAGATCTGAAGATCTACTTTAAATCCTCTCCTTCAACTTAAAAATCCTTTCTTTACACATCTATACCTTCTGATATGGGCACTCCAGCTCATATAACGTATCAAGAAATGCCGAACCCCC
>PHNY01114622.1:771-29397 GCA_003724115.2 Anethum foeniculum | reverse complement strand
CTGATATCATAAGTCCTGACTTCAGCAAGTACTGGTTGCTTGAATAAATCCTGATTTGTTCCTGTTTGATAAGATCTAAACACAAATCATATTAGACATGACATATCAAATATATCTAACATCTTTGGTTTAGAATCTTATACTTATTAATAAACATTATTCTCCATTACATATGTGGCAAGGTTATATGGATATTGGTTTGCCCGATAGAGTATGTCCTCATTGTAAAGCTGTCATGTGGAATGCGGAGCGTAACAATAAATCCAATAAAAATGCTGCACAAACATTTTCAATCTGTTGTAGAAATGGTCAGGTTAAGCTACCACCGGAGAGGAAACCTCCTCCATTTTTACAAAATTTGTTGTCGGGCGGTGCTAGAACAAATCATTACAAAAAGTATATCCGGATTTACAATTCTCTATTTGCGTTTACATCTCTTGGTGGTAAAGTTGACAATAAAATTAACAGAGGAAGGGCTCCTTATACTTTCAAATTGCACGGACATAACTACCATTTATAGGAAGTATTCATCCGGTAGAAGGACAAAACCCTAAATTTTGTCAGCATTATGTTTATGATACGGAGAACGAAGTTCAAAACAGGAAGAATGTTGTCCTTGGTAGTGATGGTACAGTTCCAGAAATTGTTAATGGTCTCCTAATGATGTTAAATGAGCATAAGTCATTAGTACATGGATTCCGGATGGCAAGGGATCGATTTAAGAATAACGAACCTGAAGAACTTACACTTGCTTTACTCTCAAGCAGGTCTGCATCTGGCAGACCTAATAACTTTGGTCCATCTAACGAGGTTGGTGCCTTAATTGTTGGTGATCTTGAAAATTCATCTGGTTGGAGTATAATTGTGCAGCTGAAAAACAAAAGGCTTAAGAGGATATATGAGACAAATCGTCATTTCATGCAGTTGCAATATCTATTGATCTTTCCATTTGGTGATGATGGTTTCCATCCTGAAATAAAGTTACAGCAGAAACAAGGTGGACGCCCGATAAAACAACCTGATCCAGTGGATGAAACCAAAGAAACAAAGCACAGACTTTTTGTATCTCTCCGTGAGTATTATGCCTACAAGCTGATGATAAGACCTTTAGAAGGTATTATAATGCAACATGAAAAGTCCTATTTTTTAAAAAGACAGAAAATAATACATTTTAATTTCGCATTATTCCAGCTAAATGTTTTTTCATGCCAACTCAATAATATATTCGTGTATTGTTAATTTTCAGCACTTACTCCTCTTCTTTGTGGAAGGCTATGGCAGCAGTATATCGTTGATGCATTTACTGCCGTGGAACAATATAGACTTGATTGGGTTTCAACACATCAAACAACTATACGCGCTGACTTATATAGTTCAATACGAGATTCGTTGCGTAATGGAGATAAAGATCCAGCACATATTTGAAAAAATATTATTCTACCAGCCACTTTTACAGGGTTAAAAAGATATATGTCTCAGTATTTCAAAGATTCTCTTGCCATATGTCACCAAATTGGACATCCTTCTTTTTTCCTGACAATGACCTGCAATACTAAGTGGCCCGAGATTCAACGAATGCTTGATTATGTGCCAGGCGTTGATGTATGTGACGCTCCTGATGTTATTGCAAGGGTTTTTAAAATGAAAGTAGACCAACTGGTGGATTGAATTAAGAACAAGAACTATTTTGGTAAATGCATCGGAAGTAAGTAATTAATTCTACATAAAATGATAGAGTACTGATTATTTTAATTTCACTAATTACGGTCTAAGACAGTTGTCTAATGCATATTATTTTAATAGTTATGTACGCAATCGAATTCCAAAAGCGTGGATTGCCTCATACCCACATGTTAGTATGGTTACATCCCGATATTCAACCTAAAACTGTTGAAGAAATTGATCGTTTAGTCTCAGCTGAAATTCCCGATAAAGACTCTGACCCGTTATGTTACAATGCTGTAAAAAATTACATGATGCACGGACCGTGTGGGGAAGATTTCTCTTATTCTCCGTGCATGTCAAATGGTAAATGCATTCGTCATTTTCCGAAGAGGTATATTTGTCAATGTAATTCTTCAAATTTTAATTAATATTCCAACTGTGAAATGATATGCATATATGACATTATTCTTGATTATGAATTTTTGTAGGTATAACGGTCACACTTTTTTTGATGATTGCGATTTTCCAGTTTATCGCAGACGAAAAATGAACAGGTGTATTGTAAAGGGAAAGAATTCTCTTGACAACCAGTTCGTTGTTCCGTATAACAGAGATTTATTTCTCAGGTTTCAGTGTCATATCAATCTTGATATAAGCAACAATTCAAGGTCATTGAAATATTTGTTTAAGTATTGTCTTAAAGGCCACGACACTGCCACAATGTTGTTGCAACGAAAAAATGGAAACGGTGGACAAAGGAGCAACAAAAAGAAGAAGACAATTAATGAGGTAAAACACTATCTTGATGGTCGGTATATTTGTGCTTCTGAAGCTGCTTGGAGAATACTTGGCTTTGACATTCACTACCGTTATCCATCTGTTGAAAGATTGTCAGTTCACCTTCCGGGAGCAAAAATTGTAAGTTTTAAGGGCAATGGCAAGAATCTTGAACAAATTGCAGAGGAGGCGAACATGAGGAAAAGTAAGCTAGAAGCTTGGTTTATTGCAAATAAAACAAATCCACGAGCGCGAGAGTTCACATTTCAGGAATTTCCTATTGCTTTCACGTGGCAGCCCAAGTCATGTTCTTGGAAAGAGAGACAGCGTGGAATTGTAGTTGGAAGGCTTTCAGAGGTACGCGCTTCCAGTGGAGATGCTTTTTTTTACGTATGCTTCTCATAAGAATTAAATGAGCCACTTCTTTTAATGATTTACGTACAATTGATAGTAAAATGTACGAAACATTCAACGAGGCCTGTGATGCACTTGGTCTCCTCAAAGATGACAACCAATGGAATGAAGCACTTCGTGAAAATGCAAATACTACTTTTCCTGCCCAAATAAGAGCTCTGTTTGTTCATATACTAAATAACTGTCCTGTAGCTGACCCGTGGAAGTTGTGGAATCAAAACTGGACATACATGTCAGATGATATACTTTACTCTATGTGGAAAAAAACTGGAAACCATGAACTAACACTTTCTCCATATGAAGTGGAGAATCATGCTCTTGCGGGTAAATTCACAATTTTATTATTGCAAATTTGCACAATTTATTGCTTTTAAAATTAAAGATAAAATTCGTGATTTCATTATGTCATGCATATATTTACAAATTATTTTTTTTTCAGAGATAGAGAAACTGCTAAATGAGGTTGGAAAGTCCTTGAGAGATTATGCAACAATGTCGTTTCCTGAAATTAAATATATGCATAATTCATGTAATCATCTCATTGAGGAGACGGGATATGATAAGGACGAGATGAAGAATCAACATGATTCATTTTTCCCAAATATCAACTGTGACCAGCTGCATGTATACGATTCTATTATTTCCTTAGTTAACAGTCCCTATGGCTGATTGTTTTTTGTTTATGGAAGCGGAGGTTGTGGAAAGACATATCTTTGGAAAACTCTATGCTGTCGTTTGTGAAGTGAAGGAAAAATAGTCATGCCTGTTGCCTCTTCAGGCATTGCTGCTGTTCTTCTTCCAGGTGGTAGGACAGCGCACTCAAGGTTCCAGATACCCATAAAATTAGACCAATATCCTGTGGCAAATATTAAACATGGAAGTGATATTGCTGAGTTAATTAAACAAACAAGTTTGGTAATCTGGGACGAGGCTCCAATGCAACATCGATATGGTTTCGAATGTGTAGACCGATCTTTCAGAGATATAATGTCCACAGTTGGTCCTAAAAGAAAAAACTTGCCATTTGGAGGTATCACTGTAGTATTTGGCGGCGATTTCCGCCAGATATTGCCAGTAATTCCGAAAGCATGCGTCTAAATTGTGGGATTTTTGTCAAGTATTTCTGCTGAAAAAAAACCTGCGTCTAAGAACAGGAAAAACGACAGCTGAAAAATGAGAAGATTGCTGAGTTCAGCAAGTGGGTGTTGGATGTTGGTAATGGAAAGATCGATAACATTCATCCAGAAGAAAATTTTTCAGATCCATAAATATTGGTTCCAAAAAAATATCTCATTCAAGATTATGTCAATTCTGTGAAGACGATCATTGATGTTACTTATCCAGATTTTCTTAAAAATATGAATTCGCACAAGTACTTGAGAGAGAGAGCAATTCTGACACCTACCAATGCAATTGTTGATGAAATAAATTCATATCTTTTGAAAATCATTCCAGGTAAGGCACATACATATCTTAGCCAGGTTCCATCGACGATGTGTACGGTGATGGAGAGGATGATTATGAGTCGTCTTTTCCTGTTGAGTATTTGAACTCAATCAACATGCCATGCCTTCCGAAGCATGAGTTAAATCTTAAAGTTGGATCTGTTGTTATGTTAATGATAAATCTTAACCAGATAACCGGTCTTTGCAACGGAACAAGGATGTTACTGACAAAATGTAACAAAAATAGTGTTGAGTGTGAGATATTAACTGGGTCTCATGTTGGTACTAAACATCTTATTCCCAGGATCGAGATGCAACCTACAGATACAAATTGGCCTTTTGTCTTTAAAAGGATTCAGTTTCTGCTTCAGATATATTATGCCATGACAATTAACAAGAGTCAAGGGCAATCATTGGATAAAGTTGGTCTGTTTCTTCCACGTCCAGTCTTCTCTCACGGTCAGTTCTATGTTGTTGTGTCTAGAGTAACATCTCCAGATGGATTACACATTCTCATTGAAGGTGATTCTAGAAGACCACAGCTTTACACAGCTAATGTTGTGTTCGATGAAGTATTTTACAATTTACCACAAATTGATGATTAAATATTTTGTTAGTTGGATTATAATTTAGTCTTATTAACAAATTGATCACAACATTTTTGATAAATTAAATACATTATTTAATAATATTTATCGTTCTTTGTATTAATAATTAAAAACTTCAATTAATCACATAATCAAAATTTTTTTACTAATTCATAATCACACCGTTTTGCATATTATTAAAAAAAAGTCAAGAAATTATTTTTTATATATTCCAAGTAGTCTTATCATATTCAACTATATATCACAACAAATCATCCTTATCTGCGTAACACAACAAATCATCCTTATGTGCGTAACTTAATGTATTAAGAGATATTTGATTGTGTAAATCAAAACAACAAAGATTCACTATCAATTATCAATTCCAGATTAGTCTATAAATCTTAATAAGGTCGACAACTATTGTTGTACAGTCCTTAGCCAAAACTTAAGCTTTCTTCCACATTATTATGGGTATGACAAAATTACGTTTTCACATTATTTACTTCATAAAAAGTAATTTCACAAACAATTTGTTTATTCTTTCAGTTCTTTGTACTCCTCTACAAGCTCTCGATACAACACGTATTAACTGGATAATAAAGGTTTGTGTCACATGAATGTGGGCTTCTTTTTCCCCAGATGGTTCTGATTTTTGTGGCATGAATCTTATAGTACTTGATGCACAGGTATTTTTTTCGCTCATTTTGTAATACCTTTCTGAAACATTCCATTATTTGAGTTTAATATCTGTTTATGAGTACGCACTAAAATAATGTATTTGTATCAGAATTACCACGTACACGTGTGAGTTTTCCCGGAGCAATGGAAACACCTTCAGAATCTTATTATTCTAGATAACTGTTATGAATTTCACAATTTTTTCACCACGATACCGATTGGTAGATTAAGGCCTGTTTCGTCTCATATAAAAATTGTATTAAACCGGTCCACAATAGTTAATCGACTGATTCATGTTGATACTTTTGTAATACCCGGTCATAAGTTTGAGCTGGTAAATTTTCAAGATATCGAAAACAATGTTGCAGCTTTCAATATGATACAACTACCAACTTATGCATTAGGTTAGCCTTTTTAAATTGTTCTTGAAGCATTGTACATAACATGATTACCATGATGTTGATAATATTTGAGTAATTATTAATTTATATATTTACTTTTTTTGCAGATGTTTTGGGGTTTGTTGAAGATCTCAAAGATCCCATGACAATGCAGACTATTCATGGTACTCAACGCATTGTACGATTTACACTTTGGGATGGAAGGTAATTATTTTTTAACATAAGTTGAAAAACAACATTTTGTACTACTAAGTTAAGATAAAACTTTATTTTTTTTATAACATTCAGTAAGCGTATCAAAGTAAATATTTGGAACCAAGAAATGGAGATGTTGAACCCCATTTTGAATGGTGATGTGGAAATTCCTCATTATCTAATAATTGCCAGCTGCAAACCGTCTTATTATAAAGGTATTTCTACTTTTTAATTTTACAAAAATATGAGTAATTAATATATAACATGCAGTGTTTAAGCTGTATTACATTTCTCTTTTTATAGGAAATGTGATTTTAAATAGTTTGAAATCCACTCAGATATGTATTAATCTCAATATTGATGCCGTAAACAGTTTGAGGAAGAGGTAAGAACAATTCAATGCAAATTCTGTCAATTACTCATATGGTATAATTATTGTCATTCACTTTAATTGTGGTTTTCATTTAATTTGTAGAATTATGGAGTTTGTAGAGATGGAAGGATTTTGGTGATCACACTACATTTGAAAGTTGGATATTATATTATGAAGAACTTTATTTCTTTATTTATTCCTGTTTTCTATTATGTACTTTAATTCTAGATGCAAGTTAATGTATTTGTTGAATAATAATAATAATAATAATAATATAATATTTTAAATAATTTCATATTATTTCCTTCGTATTGATACTTTGAAAGTATTCAAATAAAAAAGATCAATTAAAATATCCAAGTTTTTATTCAGTATATGTAAAAATAGGCAATAATATAATACATATTGAATTTTAAAACTAATATATCAATTTAAAAGTTTAAAATTTTAAAGTTGTATAATATATCAGTAAAGAGCATCCTTATCTGTGTAACCTCATACATTAGTAAACCAATTACCAAGGAAAATCTAAATAGAAAAGATTCTTCCTTATCTAATTGAATGACTTAAGGGACAATTAATTTTGTAAATCAAAAAAATAAAGTTAAAATATCACACTATAGTTAAGGAGCCCTTAAAGCTTTCCTCATTTAAATAGATGATTTTAACAGTTTGGAAAGCAGAAGCTCAAAACTCCATTGAAGTTATTAGGACATAACAATTTTTTTTTAACAATATAAAACAAAATAGTCCTTTTAGATTCAAATTAACTAAATTCACATTATTAAACATGAGATAAATTATAGTACCCATGATAGTCCTTTTTTTTTTTTTTGCCATTCCAACAAATCAATCTTTATCATGATTCTTTTTGATTTTATCTGTTAACCATTACACGATTTGTGCCCAAAAAACATGAATTGATAGATATTACCTAAGCTAATGCATACTCAATCAGCTATAAAATTTCATACTTGAGTTTGAAAAGTATTCAGTGCATTTGCAAATTCCTCAAGGTCGGTTTATTTAACTATTATTCATTATTAGATTGTTTATCATGTTCTAACTTTTTCTGATTCTGATTCTCTGTTACTAATTTTCAGAAATATGTATCACAATCTAATATCGATAGTTCCGACTAGGACTGACTACAGAGTTAGGATTCGTATTACTAGGACTTTGCTTTCAATCGGCAACAACGGCAATGTGATGCATCACAACTTGGTTGTCCTCGACAACGAGGTGCTTTGTTTTTCGGTATAAAATTAAATGTTATATTTTTTTTAGTTTGTTTTCATTTACATCCTTTTTTTTGTCATCAGGACTACCATATGCATGCCTATGTAAGTCAATACAAGTGGAATCAGATCCAAAATATTGTACATGAAGGAAACATGTATATTCTCGAAAATTTTCAAGTTAGAGAAGCATTTGGACGTTTTAGACTTATCTCTTCTCCACTGTCTATTGTTTTTTCAACCAGACTACTGTGACTCCGATTGTGCATTTATTTCCTACTATTCCACGACACAAATTTGAATTTTTTCAATTCAAAGATCTTCATGACCTTATTACTGAATATGATAATGATCAATTTCAGAAGAATGCTCTAGGTAAAACATTTTACATTACGATTACACTAACTATAATTTCAAAACATGTTACATTCGATTATAATCTTATTTTTATTTATGCAGATCTAATTGGAGTAGTGACGAATTTGCAGCCTGTTATTGAAATGCAAACAATGTTTGGTCCAAGAACAGCTACACGATTTCGTCTTTATGATGGAAGGTAATTTCATATAAATGAAACTTGGTCTTATCACTTCTTTACTATTAATATTTTTGCACAATGAACTCAATTTATTTTGTGTTTTGTAGTATGTCTTTAAAGGTTACTATTTGTAATGATCTCACTTTGAAATTAAACCAATTGTATCAAGGAAGTAGTCAAGTTCCTACTATACTCATTCTTGCAGGTGTAAAAGCAAAACGCTATAAAGGTTAATGCCTTGAACCATATTACATCTTCTTTGTTATATATTACGATTATATTGCTAAATTTTTCAACCAAACTTATTTTGTAGACATTATTATGATATCAAGCCTTCCACAAACGAAGATTTATATCAATCTAGCAATAGAGGATGTGGCAACGATGAGGCAAAGGTATCATAGTTGTATTTTTTAAAATACTACAAGTAAAATAAAAATTATCTATGAAGTTGTCATTTTCTATGTTTTCAACCTTTTTGTAGGATCTTTGCTCTCGAGAATAATGGAGTGGTCAATGGTGTGTGAACTCAACAGTATTAAATTGCATATCGTATGAAATATGATTTTGAATTTGATTTTTAATTTCCTTTCAGCATTTTCGTTTGAATATCTAATAAAGTTTGAGGTGTGGAATATTTTATTATATTACATTTTTCAATACCAACTAAAAGTATGATGTCCTTTGGTTTAGGCATCAACATTTGAATTAGATTATTAATTGTCGAATTAATTTAACTGTCCAAATATGTGATAGTTTTTTGGTCTTTTTTTTTATAAATGAGATGATGTAACACGATTTTGAGAAATTAATATTCTACTTTCATACATTGAAATGTGCATTAAATATTTTGTTATAATATTACATCACTTTTCCTTGATACGACAAAAACAATATGATGTACGATATTACATCACTGATACAAGTTGAATCAGATCCAAAAACACTAGCTGTTTTAAACTTCATTGGTATGACCAATTTTTATTTAATAAATGGTTCTATATAGCAAACAAATGTTATAATAATAATTTTGTTTTTTAATTAAATGATAAAAATATTTCTTTATTATATACTTTTCAGATTTGTACGATAATCTAAAACAGCTAGATGCATCAAGGTCGAATTGGACTATAAGGGTTCGAGTTACACGAATGTGGCCTTCAATTTCATTTGACAAAGAAAAAATTCATGGATTCAATTTCATTTTAATTGACAATGAGGTATGTTGGATATTGTAATTATTAACTTGTTGGTTACTTTTAAAATTTGATAACAAAGATTTTATTAAAATTTTAATTTTAATTATCAAATTTTATATTTAACACAGAACCATCACATACATGCTTTTTCGTTGGTGGAGGATTGGAATAAATTTGCAAGTGTAATACTAGAAGGAAAATTGTATGAGATTTCAAATTTCTACGTTACGGAAGCTAAAGGCAGATTAAGACCAGTTTCTTCTTCTTTTAAATTATATTTTAATGCTTACACCACAGTAAAACTATCTATCACGAAGATAATAACGTCCCATATCAGAAATTTGAATTTTTTCCACTCGGTGATCTATACAATTACTTTTCTTCATATGGAACAGTGGACGTTCCTCAGACGGCAATAGGTATGAAAATTTTAAATTTCACAATGATAGCAAGTACCGTCAATTTTCCTTAAATTAATAAATATTAATCATGGAGAGTATTGTACAGATGTGTTTGGATTTATTGAAAATGTTGAAGAAATTTCCCATATAGAGAATGATCATGTCAGCAAGCATGTCATTCAGTTCACTATTTTTGATGGAAGGTATGTATTTGTATACCAATTAATTTCCTTCATTTTGTATACATTACCGTACTATCCATTATTTTTGTAAACAAAATACAAAATTACAGATTCAAGATCAAAACTACAATCAGACAGCCACATATTAATAGTTTACTACCACTTTTTGAGACAGAGAAAGATGAATTGTTGATCCTCATTTTGTCAAGCATCACTGAAAATATAGTTGATGGTGATATACTTATATATTTAAGAATTTAAGATTATCCATCTTTTGTTGTTTTAATGAACGTAATATACTAATTTTAATAAATAACTATTTTTTAAAATTGCAGAAGATGTGTGTATTACCACACTACCATTTTCAAGGATATATATCAACCTTGATCGTGAAGAAATCAACATGATGAGGCAAAGGTAGTTACCTATCTCTTTATAAATATTCTGCAAATTATCAAGGTTAAAACAAATTAAAGAATTTCTTTAAATTAAATATTAATAACCAAGTGTAATGAGGTTTCTATAATAATCTTTTTGTTTTTTTGTAGGTTATGTGATATGGGGAAGAAGAACAAATTATTCAACAATAACATATTGCCTGTAGAATCGTATTTTTTAAAAAAATGAAGATTACAAATGTTTGTCAAAAAATTCAAGATTTAACAATATTATATGAAGTATTTAATGTAGTCGTTTTGACATACATAATGTTATGTTTTTCTAATTTACAATGCAGAAAAGAAGAATGTGTGTCATATCCAAAGGAATAAAATACAACTTTAAATAATACTGAAATTCCATTGTCAGTAAAAACCATTTTAGTAGCATACAGATCAAGTGGTGATAACAATTTAAAAGTTTTTACAATATCTAAATATGGAATTCACCTCCATATTTGTCACAGCACAAACTAATCAAAGTACATTTGAGTTCATAGGAGTTCCAAAGGTGTCAAATTTACCATTACATCATGCCTGGGAGAGTAACCTCAAAAACCAGGCCATCTGCTTCTTCGATCAGCGTAAAAGTTACAAAGTCATTGACACTCAAAGTGTTATCCCGATAAAATGTATTCCACCCGCTAGAAAACCTTGGAGACATGCCAGAAAGTACAATCCCAACATCCCATTCACCATAAGCAGTTCACAAGGTAACACGCTCACAAACAACCCAGCTACGACTTTCCGGTTTTATGTTCCTTGGAATATACTACAATTGGAAAATAATTTACCAATTAAGTTATAATTTACCAATAATTTAGTACTACATTTTTTTTTGGCACGTATCTAACATAATGAATGAACTATATTAATTCATTAAAACAAGGCTACAAATTACATACCAAACCATGAGATTTGTCGTCAAGATGTGAATGAGATATAACGGAAGAAAAAGTAACCGCATGATCATCAATCTGGGCCTCCTCTATTCCAATAGCTAAATCATCCAAATCAGGATCCACAGGTTGTTGCAAAATATCAGTATTGTCACTATTACTTTGAGATGATGAATCTGTGAACAAATAAAACAGATCATTATAACAGAAATACATATAAAATCCAATTTGTACAAATAAGTCAAAATTTTAAATAAACTTGATTCATCTGTGTCCGGATTTAAACATTTTTCCACACCATTAATGTCAAAGAACATGACCAAGAAATTCCCGTCACCAAGGAATGTCAGCAAAAGTTTATCATTTTCAGACAGATCCAAATCAGCGTACAGATCCAAAGGTAAAATCAATTTCTGTGAATCTTCGGAATAACTTCCTTCATGCACTGTTCCATTTTTCAGATAAAGATGCACTTTGTTTGGGACATATTTCCCAAACCTTCGACAGAACGAGGAAGGAATAGTCTGAAATGAGAATGTTAAAATGTAGTTAATATTGTAAGAGATAATGAAAATGCACATTAGGGGAAATTATAGAACCTAAAAAAGAAAATGAAATAATCCCAAAAAAGGAATAATTTTATTTAGTTCAAAAAGATTCTTAAAAAAAGTAATACACATAAACTTACAATATCTTCAAGATGCGTTTGAAAGTTGTTCATATTCACAATAAACTTCCACCCAAAGCCGTAAGCCAAATCTAAATTTAAATTAATAAAAATGAAGTAAAATTAAGTATAAATGTAATTAATTATACATGTAAATTGCCACAAATGTAGAGGCAGATATACCTTGATCATACCTGGTACCGCGTTCAACATTCCTATTTAGGAAGTAAATGACTTCACACATATCCTTTCCTAACACGCTCACATTAAACTTACCTTGACCAGTATATGAATATATCATAGTGGATCCAAGTATTCCTCGAACACATTCATGAAATTTTGACATATCACAGGGAATACTATCAGATCTTTTGAATTTGCAAGGTGTTTTGTGTCCATTTGACATTTGCAGTATAATATTTCTTGGTATCCTTTCGTCACATTCAAGTATGAATTTATCCGGTAATTTCTGAGATAAATAGAGTATATCATAAATATAGTTAAAGATGATTAATAATTTTACAGAATTAATACTTTTTATATTATAAAACATACCACAAAGTCAACTTCCAAATCTTCGCCAGTTGCTAAAACTATAAATGATAGATACAAATTGGTGTAGTACTTAATCTGGAAAAGAACATAATCATCTTTTAATCATTACAGTGGCTAAAGTTTGTTTACATTTAAAATCATGACCATAAACAGAGCGAAAATAGGTTTTATACGATAAAGATTGTAGAATTCTAACCACAACATCATCTCTAACATACTCTGATCCAGCAATTCCAAATCTACTATGCAAACTCATTTCTGCAATTTCAAGACAGAGTAGAATTACCGTTACAAGTAAAACTATTTCTAACAGAATGAACCAAAAATATACCTTTTTGAAAGAAAATAAATTACCAAAGTTGATGGTGTCAGTACATTCCACAATACTCTGTTTTTGTATGATTCCAACTTTAGTAAAATTATGGGATGAAACTAATTTCATCACTACTATTCGTTCAGGTAAATTCTGCAGAACATTAAAATGATTCTATGACCATACCCCAAATTTTAAACAGCGCTCTCAAACAAATAGAAAGATACAGATGAAGTACATAAAATAGCCAACATGATTATATATTAAAGACATAGATTTCCAGTAAGGTCATTAAAACCATAACCAAAACTTGCTAAATCCGAGGCTACTATTAGGTTACTATAGAAAATATACTACATATTATGCACCATTTCAACCAAAGTACTAAGCACATACGAATGCTTTCATATAAATCAAAAAAACTGAATGGATTCTAATCTTGCACCTAACTATTGATCAATATCATCCCTGAATTAACGGAAAAATGGAAGGCGTCTTTGTTGGCTGCATTACACTCCTGAGTATATATTCACTAATTTTGTGTATGTTTTATTTACTAATCTAATTTCGTGATGTCATTAACTTAAAAATAAAAGTAAAATACCGCCAAGAACACAAAAACTATTTTACAATTAGCAAAGCATAGCTCAATTTCTGGACACAAACAGTTGCAAGATAAACTAACTATTAAAAAATGAAATTAAACTTTTATCTGGAGAATTTTAATATGATTAATCATGTTAGTGAAGAAACAATCACCAACATTTATTCTAAACCCAGTATTAGACTTATAAGATCCATATATCTACCGAAGTTTATATATTTTATTGAATATTCTTTGTTTGTAATAAAATACAATCCCAATTATAACTAATATTCAATATTATATTGAATCTATTTTATCTATTTATTCAAGCTTCCATAGCTATTTGAAGAGAAACTCCTCTACTTAGAAATTTAAGTCCTATTTGCATAGTACTTTCAAAGAAACAATTCATCAAACACATAGCCAGCACAGTCTAACATAGTATCAATCATTTCCTCAATACGATCAATAATAGTAAACCTCTATTTCTTGAACAAACGATTGCATAATTGAAATATATTTAAACACATAAAGTGAAATGTGAAATACCTGATTGATAAATGCAGTTGGAAGAAGCAAATTGCCGAGCTATGTCAAGATTTGCAGCTGTTTTGACCCGATCTAAAATCAAAGTGGACTCCAGTTCTTGCTCAGTTCTGCATGCAACTTTCCCCTTTTGGTTGTGTTCCCAAATGCTATAATATTTTCTACTTTAAGAAATAGAAAACTTTAATTTTCATGTTATGTATTTTTCTTTAAAAAAACAATATTTTATAAGACCTCTTTTCAAGCCGTTAAATTTTATAATTTCGTACCTATAGTAATAAAAGAATACTCAACGATTTAATTATTTTATAACGTTGAATATTAGTTTATGAGAGAATATCCATCAATATATATATATATATATATATATATATAGAATAAATCTTGATATAATGTTAATCAATATATTTTGTAATTATTATAATATTAAAAATATCACTAATAACAAAACATAATATTTACATGTTATAAAGTTGCCCAATACGATATGTAATTTGCCCGTGACAATCGGACTTCAATTGTTTCCAATCCTTTAAAATTTAAAATAAATATAAAATTACAACTTAAAATCCCAATATTAGAATAAACCTTGGGAAACAAATCTCATAAATGTGAAGTTAAATTAATTTATTGTTCAATAAAGCATAATTTGTTAAAATAATGAATAATTCCAATCGTTTAAAAAATCTTGCAAATATTTGTAAAGAAACCAAATTCTGTTCATAACAATGAAGTTAATATTAAAAATATCACTAATAACAAAACATAATATTTACATGTTATAAAGTTGCCCAATACGATATGTAATTTGCCCGTGACAGTCGGACTTCAATTGTTTCCAATCCTTTAAAATTTAAAATAAATATAAAATTACAACTTAAAATCCCAATATTAGAATAAACCTTGGGAAACAAATCTCATAATGTGAAGTTAAATTAATTTATTGTTCAATAAAGCATAATTTGTTAAAATAATGAATAATTCCAATCGTTTAAAACATCTTGCAAATATTTGTAAAGAAACCAACTTCTGTTCATAACAATGAAGTTGCCCAAGGTTTCCTAATACTTAAAATAAGCAAAAATTAACAAATCTCATAAAGATTAAATTGTTGTCTGAGAGATTAAATATTTTAAATAAATATATGTTTATTTATTTAAAAGATCAATATTATAATGAATCTTGGGCATCAAATCTCATAAATGTGTGTTTTAAATATTAGTTTTTTCACATTTTAGACAAATATATGCATTTAAATTAATTCAAAAGTTCAATAAAGCATAAATTATTGAAATAATTCAAAATTCCAATTGTTTAAAACGTCTTGCCAATATAAATCACGATCAACATCTGTTCATACTAACATAGTTGATAAAAAAGTTTTCTTAGCTGCTTAAAGTAAGCATAAATTAACTAAATCTTATTTAATTTCTGTCTGAGAAATTAACCAGAAACACCATTCCATCCTCTTCTTCAAAGAGCGTGAAAACAAGGGTTTCATTAATTGCGACCTTATTATCGTTACTAAATTGATTCCAACTGCTTGAGAACCTTGCAGCTTTGTGGCTAAGTACGATAACTACTTCCCAATCTCCATTAACTGTATGTAAAATCACCCGATCACCGGCAACCCATTTACGGTTCCTGGGCTGTATGTTAGGAAGAAGGTACTATAATTGGAAATAATGTAACTATTAGTTATACATTTTAAGAAAGAGATACATTAATAGTATTATATAAAATAAATCTCATCCTACGATTTAGAAATTTTTTATTGTCATACTCTTTGACAATGTTAGCCATTAAAAATTGTTTGATACTTACCGGACCATAACATGAATTGTTGACATTTGACGTGGTCATAATGGAAGAGAAAGACAGCAGACCATTGTGAATTTCTTCATTCTCTACTGCATCTCCTAAGACTTCATGATTCCGTTCAGCATTCAATCCCGTAAAATCCACCACGACCTCTTCGGTTAAACCTGATTAGTACACATATGATTTTGAGTAGTATGAATACCTTAATACTAATTATTAGCACATTCACGCAAACATCCAGGCAAATAATAAGTCTTAAAAATCAAAATAAACACAATTATAAGAAAAATAAAAAAGAACCTAAGTTGTTCACTGCTTCGTTTATGTGTTTCTCGACATTGGACTCATCGAACATCATAACCAGGAAATTTCAATTGCCGAAATATGTAAACAACATTTTGTCAGTAGAACCTAGATGAAAATTTTCAATAATATTTTCAATTCCTGTCATTATCTTTTCTTCCTTTATGCAGCTTCATTTGTATGTTATTCCATTCCTTTATGTCATTATTTGTATGTTTAAAAAAATCATTTTTTTAACATTTTTTACTTGGCATAAACCCGTTTCAATTAAATATTTTAAACAATCAATTAGTTGAAGCATAATATCTTCCGAAATTACATACGAATAATTTCAGTGAAAAATTTAATATGTTATTTAGTGGGACACGACATAAACATATTTATTATTATTTGATGAACATTGGATGGATTGTCCAAAATTTTAGATAATTTACTTATTAATTAAATTAAATTACAATATAAAGTCATTAAACTAAGTTGAATATCTAGGGTTTGATTCAGCAACTGTTTTAGTCTCTACACATAACGTTGAGACGACCACCACATCAACATCTGAGAGACGGTTTTCTTTTCCCATTTTCGGCTTTATCACCAGGTTTTGTATTTGATAATCCTAACTATAATCGCACATATTTGATATCACTATCGTTAAAAAATGTTAAAAAAATGATAGTGATATGTAAACATAATTGAAACGGGTTTATGCCAACTATCGGTAACGTTCTTTAAAGGTATTGACACTTTATTTGGTTATATATATAGCATACTTATTATGTTTAATTTTATTGTGTTACATTTAACACATGAATATGTTCGCTACATCTTAGGCTTTGGTGGATAACAATGTAATTTATTTTGACAAAATATTATCCCTCTTCATGCGAAGGTATAATTTTTCCTTTTTTTTCATTTTTTAGTACTATATTTTACATTTTATGTGCGGAAACTGAATGTGTGAAATGTTTTCCAAAACATTTTACATATGTGCAACATGTACGTGTTGCAAATTTATATGGTAAAGTGTTGACTGGTAAACTCAAGTCTTTGTTATCTACAATGTATGTCATATTTGCACATATGACTATTATGACTCCTTTAGTCGATGATTTACCCGCTATCGGAAAACAAAAGTTTGAATTTGATTCAGTTGGAGATTTATATGATTTTGTGATTGGTAGCATTAAATTAAAGCTAACGATCTTAGGAATCAAGAATTACTCTACAGCCAAAATAAATTAAAAAGTCAATATCTTGATACAAGTTATTTGATTTGAAAGAGGTACAATTTTCTCTTGATTTTTTGTTAACAAGATCATATCAACAAAACCAATCTATTAAATTTAGTGAATTTTAGATTAATAAGTACTTTAATAAAGGAAATACGTATCAATTGAGATGTCTCAGCCTATCATAAATGCAGGAAACACATAATGATAATTTTGTATCAATCAAAACATAATTGTAGAAATAGTTTGATTTAATTTAAGATTATCTTTACAATTTATTTTGTTGAATTGTGTTTGACTGAAATTGCTTGATTCTTATCCACTAATATACAACCATAATTGTAGCTCTATCAGCAAAAGTTTGTTTTGCATAACAACTTACCAAATCATAAAGTCTATATGTCCAGTTATTATTATCAAAACATACGCAAATGATACATCTGTAAACATATCTTAGGTACTATTTATTCTTCTCGGTTACTTTCGTTTTTCATATGTAAACATAAATTTATATTTGTCTAATCTTTTTTCTTTTGTATGAAGCACAGACAAGTATCATGACTACTTACGTTCAATTATCTGCACTTGACACTTCACGAACAAAGTGGACTGTGAGAGTTCGTATTACAAGAATGTGGCCTTCCGTATCAAATACCAATGGTGTAGAAGTACTGAAAGGATACAATCTTATCCTTCTTGATGAGGAAGTAAATTTTATTATTGTAAATGAAAAATGAAATTTTCATTCTGGCTTCAACAGTACTGAGACTTTCTAATACTTTAGTATAGCCATTTAATTTCATATTTTGATGGTTTTGCATTTATATACTTATACAATTTTACTTAATGGTAGAACTTTCACGTACACGCTTTCATTTATGCGGATAACTGGAATGCTATATCAAAGAGAGTAGAAATGATTGAAGGAGGAATCTATACAATTTCAAATTTTTATACAAAGAATGCAAGAGGTTCTTTGAGGCCTGTATCATCTGCTATACTGATCAATTTTTCACATGCAACGTATGTTTAGAAGTTAGAAGAAAATAATTCCATTATCCCAATGCACAAATTCGAGTTTGTTGATTTGGGACATCTATTCACTTTAGCAAGTTCTTATTCTAATCCGGATACTCCGGAATTTTTAACAGGTTATATTGAAATTAGTTACTGTGTTTAAATTATTACGAACAAAATGCTATTACAAATTTTATCTTTGAAAAAAATATCTTTATTTGTTTATTAGATATCCTTGGAGTTGTTGAAGACTATGAAGAATTGCAGCCTATCAAAAGAATGTATGGAGATAGGATGATTGTAAAATTCAGGATTACTGATGGAAGGTGATTATCCAATCAGTAATATATTCAATGTTTGTCTTTCAACACGTATAAGAATAATGACTAATTTTTCTGATTATCACTTTTCAAGGAACTCTAGCAGAGTTACAGTTTGGGGCGATCTAGCTGTTGACACGGATGAAAAATACAAAAAACTCAAGGAAAAGCCAATTATTGTCGTTGTCACAAGTACGAATCCCAAAATTTTTAAGAGTAAGAAACTTAATTACAAATCCTTTTAAATATATTTACTACTTCTGTTTCTATATTATTATGTAATATTTATTAATATATGACATTATATGTTATGTCTAATTTTGTAGTAATTAATATAATTGAATTTTTTTTCGTTTACAGACTCGGTGCAAGTTAGCACACTGCCATCTTCCAAGATTTATCTAGACCTTGATTTTGATTCGGTGATTGCAATGCGGCAGAGGTGATACATTAAGCACAAATGACAATGAAACTGCAATATGCACATGAAATTTAAGTAACGGTATTTTCATATAATTCAATTTCTAAAGGATCGTAAACATTATGATCTTTAATAGGCTTATTGACGAAGGTTATACGCCTGGTGAAACTGTAATTCCAATGCCAGTTGAGCAAATAGTATTTCCTGTTATACCGACAATGACACTGAAGGAACTGAGTGAGCTAACGAATGATGATTACGTAAAGGTGCTTGAGTTCAAAATTCCAAAAATTTCAATCATATTTTACTTTGTTATGCTGATGAGATTTGCCATATTTCCTGTATATGTTTAACCTTTTACAGAAGCATGTCTATTGTGAAGTAAAATTTATTGCTGTTGAGGAGAACAATGGTTGGTGGCATGAAACTTGCGGAGGATGCGAAACGGAAATAGAAAAGAACCAGGCAACTCTTTACTGTGGTACTTGCAAAAGTCTTATCCCAGTGGCAGAAAAGAGGTTGATGTAAATGTTGGATAAACAATGTTGTTAAATACCATACTTTCACTATCTCATTATATTATTTACCCAACAATTATTATTTTCATGTCACCATTATAGGTACAGAATAGTTATATTAGGTGAGGATGACACGGAAGCATACAACTTCATCTTAATGGATCGTGCTGGAAAAAGGATGCTTGGAACCAGTGCAACAAAACTACGAGCAAACATGATAAAGGTACAGTTATAAAATCGCTGAACATAGAGGTCAACTATTTATGTTATTTACATTTCACTCATTTATTGTAACAATAAAATTGTATATAAGATTACAATTTTACAGAACAAGACAACTGCATTCCCACAAACGATTAAGGATTTGATTGGGAAAGATCTGAAACTTAAGCTCATCATTTCGAAAGATAATATAGTTTCCAAGAGTAGACTATATTATGCTGTTGACGTAGCTGACACTAATACCTCAAGCTCTGCACTATCAAGAGCCACATCGTCAAGCCATTCTACGTCAACTTTTACTGATGTAAGCTTACATTCATAAATACTTATTATCTTATAATTTGCGTATTTGCACATTTCTTTATGGTCAAAACATGACATTCAACTTCATTCTCAAAGCTGTTAGTAATAATGATATCAATTATTCAAATTGCAGTCAAGTGCGATTAATTTGTCTGATGCTCAAGACACACCAACTACTGGAAAATCAACAACAAAGAAGATCAAAACGGTAATATTATGATTACATTTACATGTTAAACGTTATTTATAAATAAGAGTTTAGTATCGTCCTTAGTGCATACAATTCTATTATTGTTAATTGAATTAAACTTGAATAATGCAGGAAAAATAAAGTCCATTCAGAAGAAGATCTTATTAATGACTTTGATGATTCCAAAAACTTGAAAGCATTGTGCTGTTACTCTTTTTGAATTTTTATTTGAATAAATTTCTATTAAGAACTTATGTATCTCAAATCTTTGTTTATGTTTTATGTTGCAAAGACTTATTCTGAACAAGATCGTAGACTTCTATGTCTTCATTTGAAACTTTTAACATGACGGAAATGTTAAAAATTTCTTCAGTTTTAAAATTGCTATGCCATATTGGTAGTTTTAATATTGTCATATCTTAGAACAAATATTTCCTATATGCAATTGATTAAATTTGGTTCTGATTTTCAAATATAAAATCACCTCTGGAATGTTTACATCGTAATCCAAGAGATCCTAATGTCTAATTAAATTTCTTAACTGCCAATAGAGGATAGAGTTTCAATCATTTATTAGTCCTTTTTTCTACCATCATAAGGAACTATCAATTGTTTTGCTTATTGTCTCTTCTTTGTTAGTAATTGTGATGATCAGATAAGGAAACGTTTAAGTTTGGGTATGTATGTTTACTTCATTTTAACTTTCCCACCAAAGTTGATTTTGCTATTTATCTTATAAGGATAAACATACACATATTAAAAAAAAACTGTTTAAGACACAACCTTTCAAATAGATTCAGTTAATTGTAATAACTAATGATACCTTCTGCCAATAGTCACGTCATCAACTTTATTGCTATATAGTTTTTGCCAACATTTTATGTTTCCTTCTAATATAAACATTGTCAAAGGAATAATATTTGGAAGACTACAGATTAATATGGAACATGTTGAATGTGTATGGGAATTTCCTCCTCACGGTTGGGTGAAAATCAATGTTCATAGTGAGTTTCTTCAAAATCCTCCCGAAGGCCAAAACAGAAATGGGATTGGTGTTGTCGTAAGAGACGATGGTGGAAAACTTCTTCGATTAACCTATGGTACTATTCTAGGTCTAACAAATCTGAATAGCGGGTTATGGGCAATTTTAATAGGAATGCGTAGAGCATTTCAAGATCAATATACACACGTTGTAATTGAAACCGACAACATCCAGGCCTATCGCGAATGCAAGTACTACACGGAAGAAGGGATTGAGCCACATACTAGACAAACATTCAGATTTATCCTATCAAGACTTAAGGATCATAACATTCGTTACGATATTAGTTTGGTTCATTCGCAAAGAAACGTTGTTGCAAGACGATTGGCAACAATCGGTAGACAAGATATGCATGATTTGCAAACGTTCAACAGGTCTGTTGCTAATATACAAGATTTCTTGAATATGGATTTAGGTCTTGGACAACCAAATGCAAGATTTCAAGATATTGAAATTAACGATCCTGAGCCTGAACAAGATGGTCAGATTGTGCAAGTTTAGATATATTAGTACATATTCTAGATTGTGTAGTTCTATTTGTTCTTGATTTGTATATATTCCAACTGTGTAAAATGTATATAGTTGTTATAAAATGTAAATATTTGTTGCATTCAATTGTTTCTGTAAATCAAGATAAATGTACATAATTGTTGTAATTATTGTCATGTGATATATGATTTGAAAAATTCATGAATCCAATTTTATTGTCATTTGAGATTAATTATACCTATGAAAAGAGTGAGAAGTCCTGATACACCAGAATAAGGGAACTAAGTTTTTAATTCGGTCTAATTTGGACTTTCTTGCTAAATATACCAAAATAGAATATTATTTTAGCCCATTGTCTATAATTTTCCACCGATTAGAATTCCAAATGCCCAAAAGTAGTCAGGTTAATATACTCTCTTGGGCGGCCAACTAAATGTGTAACCAAATGCATCAAGTGATTAGTTTTGATCTATAATACATAATAACACATTCATGTTTACTTGATTATTGTCTAGAAAGCCTTTACTTTGGAAACAAAATTCTCATATATGATATTCTATTGTACTCTCTAATATAAAGATGTTACCTTTATCATTCTTATGGTTATCAACGTATCATTTACGTAGCTATGATAAACAATAGACATAAAAAAGCAATCAATTTATTGTACGTTGGTTATAGATGCATTATTAATACAATTTCACAGTTGAACGTTACATGATCTGTAGTCAGCGTTCCGGGCTGAAGATTCGAAGTGATATTTCATAATTTTTTCAAAAAGATTTTATCAGCATTTTGGATTAAAAAATCCAGTTTAGTTCATAGACAACAACTTGAGTGGGTTCTTACATGGTAGTGGTATATACCTTATCGGAATATAGATGGACTTTCTATAACTAATATAATTTCTCTATGTATCTCATATAGAGATTATTGTCTTTGAGTTTCTATATAGATTAGTATATCACATACTATTAATTTATATCTCTGCTTTTTGCAGCAGATCGGCCCAACAACTAATTGAAAGGTACGTGTTCGCATAACTCGAATATGTCGTTCAATTTACGTCGATGAAAATTTCAAATAAGTATTTAATGGAACATAATAAAGCTACAGTTATAATTTTCTAAATCAAGCTGTTAAATATTTTAATTATTTACATTTCAATCATCAATTGTAAGAATGAAAAGCTATATAAGATTATAATCATACAGAAGAAGACAACTGGATTCGTGCAAATGATTAAGGATTTGATTGGGAAACATCTGAAACTTTAGCGAATCATTTCAAAAAATACTATAGTGTTGAAGAGTAGACTATATTATGTTGTTGATGTAGCTGACACTAACACATCAAGCTCTACACTATCAAGAACAATATCGTCAAGCCACTCTACGTCAACTTTTACTGATGTGAATTTACATTTTTGTAGTTTTTATTCTCATTGTCTTTGTGAAATTTTTATGGATTCAAATTCTTCTTACAGTTTCATTATTCAACTATTTTAATGGTTTTTTATAGTAATTCACAATATTTGTACACTGTAATATAAATCAAGTCAATTGTGACTGTTAGTTAAAGCGCGTTAGTTAGCCGGTGTGTCTGTATAAATAAATTGTTGCTATTCTCAATAAATAAATATTCTAATATTTAAAACTATCTTTCTAAAAATATAAAAATAAAGATATACCGAGTGCGAAGTACGGGTAAATTACTAGTTGATATACATACATTTACCCGTTTCGTTATATTCAGTTTAAACTATCGACCATAAATGCAATCTCATAAAAACTTTATCACTAAATCAACGTCGAAAATTCCTTAGATGTAACGTCTCGTATTTAAAATCACACCAAAATACACCAAAAACATATCAAGTTTTCACAAGGAGAGGCTAAACAAACCCAAATAAATTACTCTCACCAAAAGAGATTTAATTAACAAAATAAAACAATCTAAAAAGACTGAAATCCTTGCTGGGGAAAGAGGAAGAGTAGTGAAAAATATAAGCAAAATAAAGGAGCGTCGAATGTAACATATAGAGGGATGTCCACAGTTAAAACCGATGGAAGGCCATGATGTACGAGCTCAGAAAGCTTTTAATTTTTCTTTAAAATTACTTTTCTTACCTAAACTTCAAATTTTTTACCAATAATTTTGATCAATGTAAAATATGATTAGGTGATATTGATAATTTGTGAATTTTAAATATATCTAAGATTCTATTTTTTTTAATTAAATCTAATATCAATCTAAGTTTGATTTAAAATTTTTGTAATATGTTATTCAAACGTCAAATTTTAAAATTTCATTTTATGAACTTAAATTCAATTAATTTTATGTTTATCTGAAAATTAATGTATTAAGTTTTATAATTTAGTTTTTTATGGTACAACGTAAAAATTTCTGAATCGATTGTTATATATACTAATAAATATACAAATTGTAATAATAGAAAAATTAATATACTTATATAAAGGAGAAGACGAAGGCATTTATGTGGCGCCTCTCAAATCGCTTCATTCTATTTTTCTAATTTTCTCAATTTTTTGAATTAGTAAATAGATAAAAATTTAATTATCTTATATTCTCCTAAACTTTCCTGTTAACTCAAATTAGCTTCTTATTATATTATTCTAAAATTTTTCTACTATATCAATAAATTTTCCTCTTTATTCAAGTTATCAAATTACAATCTTATTATTAACCTAAAATTTCTCTATTATATCAATAAAATTCACTTAACTGAAATTATCTCATTAAATTTACTCTAAGAAGTTAGTCAAATTATTCAGTAATTTCAAATTACTATAACAAAAACTAACACAAATTAGGAAAAAATACTGGATAACATTTGTGTAATGATATAAATAAATTAATGGTTTAATGTTTATATACATTATCGTGTGTACATGCCGATTATGTGAATCATTGTGTTATAAATTTGCTCAACTGACAGATTTTCTCTACCATATTATTATTGTTTCAAACTTTATTTTCAAGTCAAAAGTTAATTACTTTATTTTCTCTTAAACTTTCTCCTTAATTCAAATTACCATGTTATAATTTTTCTAAAATTTCTTTATATTATATATACACAAGTGTAAATCGTTTGGCTTGAATAAAAAAGAGCAAATTGTTAGCTAGACTTTTAATTGGTGCTTGTATTTCAAACTTTATTTTGCATGTTATGATAATTTTGTCAGTATTTGTTTTGTTAAGATTTTAAGTGTATGTTATTATTTGATTGATTTTATAATTTTAGAATGCTTGATTGATCTTTCGATTTTTGAATGCAGCCTTTTACATAGGAAGAATAGAGAATGTTGTGGATCGGTTAATTTTAGAGGTTCGTTTTATTATTGAGACTATTTAATTATAAAGGTATTATTTGATATTTAAATTTAAGTAATATATGTTTGTTACTTTCATTAGCACTTGTATTTCAAATTTTATTTTGCATATTATGATAGTTTTGTCACTATTTATATCGTTAAGCCTTTAAGTGTATGTTATTGTTTTGATTGATTTTATGATTTTAGAATGCTTGATTGATTTTATGATTTTAGACCGCGGCCTTTTGTCCGGAAGTACAGAGGATGCTATGGTTCAGTTAGTTTTATAATTGATTGATTTTATGATTTTAGAATGTATCCGAGAAGAATGGAGGATGAAATAGATCAGTTAGTTTTAGAAGTTCGTTTCATTATTGAGACTATTTAATTACAAAAAGGTACTTGATATTTATATTTAAGTAATTTATGTTTGTTACTTTCATTAACACCTCTATTTCAAACTTTATTTTGCATGTTATGATAGTTTTGTTACTATTTGTTTTGTTAAGCCTTCAAGTATATGTTATTGTTTGATTGGTTTTATGATTTTAGAAAGCTTGATTGGTTTTATGATTTTATAACGCAACTTTTTGTCCGGGAAGAACGAAGGATGCTATGGATCAGTTAGTTTTAGACTTGATTGATTTTATGATTTTGGAACGCAGTCTTTTATCTCGGAAGAACGGACGATGCTATGGATCAGTTAGTTTTAGAGGTTCGTTACATTATTGAAGTTATTTAATTATAAAAGGTATTTGATATTTAAATTTGAGCAATTTATGTTTGTTATTTTATATTAAATATAGTCAAAAAATATATTAAAAAGTTGTTAGTATCATTTTATTTAATAATTTTTATAAAATATTACTATATTGCCGCAGCAAAGCATGGCTTATTCGCGACGGCTTATTGTCCTAGTTATTGAAAATTCCTAAACCGTACTCTTAAAATGTTCACTGATTATTCCAAAATTTAAAATTTTATTTATTATACTGAATCATATGATATTACACATCAGATTAATATATTACATAAAATTCATATTTCCATACTTCATAGATTCCGTCCGATAGTATTAATACTCTGTATAATTTTATAATATTTATGATTAATTGTTTTTGAATTTCATTTAAAACATATTAATCACGTTATTTTTTTATGCAAGACATATCCCATTTTTAACATTCTCATTTTCTTAGTATAAACTTTAGTTATTTTTTGTATATTCTTAAACACTTATCTTTTAGACTATTTATACATTTAAATAGCTCAAATTATAAATAGTTAGTCGACTACAAATTTCTAATTTGAGTTCTATATTTAAAATTTAATATAATACAATTTTATGTTATGTATAATTTTGTAAACCAAATCCTATTTTTCACTTCATTAATTTAATCAGCGTACTTATAAAATGTAATTAATTTATAACTTTTTATCCTAAATGATTTATATTTACGTGGAATATAAATTATTTTTTTTAATAATTTAAAATATCTGTTATACTAAAATGTAATCAGTCATCAAATACTTTTAAATTATTTATTATGTAATTAAAATCTCAAAACTCGTTAACTTGATTACATATTTATCAAGTTATTTTTTCAACTATTCTTATCAAAATTATAATTTTTTTCAGTACAACAATATGATATTATCCAATTGATACATGTTTAATAGATTACTACAATTTAACAAAAATTCAAAAGGATGATTGAATGTATGTGTTTTGTTACTATTTTATTAAAATATTACAAAAGAGTTTGGTTGTTAGTTAGAAGGTTGATACACTGGGTTGAATTTAAATTTATTTTGACGATTTACTTGAAGCAACTTTAGTGACCTCTTTATTTTTAACTTCACTAATTGAACCTGTTTATTGAACCTAATTTTCTAAATTTCATTATAATGGATGTAGTATTATATTTATTTTAACCAGCCTAAAATTGACTTTTACATGTCGAATTACATTAACAAAATTTTTAATTGAATAAACATATAGTTTTTTTGATTTAAACACATCTTTAACTGGTATTTTATTAAAAAAAAGCTAATTTAGTTAGTAGAGTAATCATAAAAAATTAATCAAATTAAAACACATACATTTATTCAAATTTAAGAACACCTTTACAAAAGTAAAAATTAAAGAGCAAAAAAGGGCAAATTAAATATGAGAACATGAATTGCCTACTCAAACCATTAGTCTCGATTCGAATTCTATATCAAACGTTGTCCTAATTTAACTTATGTGCTTCTGTATGTATACTATATATAGTTTGTGAATATAATCTGCGATTATACAAATAAAAGTGTGCAAGAGTAACAGATGCAAGATAATCGTGAATAAAACTGAAGAACAAATACAAATAGAATATGAATCCTCGAGTCCAGTCGGAACTGTCTCCTTAAAGTTATTTTGCCTCTCACCGTATGTATTGGGTCGATAGCCTCAGGATAAAATGAGGTAGCGGCAGCTTTGACAGAAACGGCACCTTCAGTGAGCTTGAAAACGGGTAAGAGAACAATCACCGAGAGAGGTAGGATTTTTGGAACTGAGAGAGGAGAGGAGGCTTTGTTTTTTTATTTTATGATAATAACCCTGAAGCCTGTGTTATTATTTAGGCTCTAGGTAACTTGTGCGCTACTTTACCTAATTAATTAAGTGCGTTAATTAATTGTCAGTCGTTTCATAATATCAAATTCCGTAACTGAAATTGATTTTATTGTTATGTCAAATCAATTATAATAATTCATATCTTAAACGAATTAATTATTTAAGAACCCAAGCCTAGTGGAAGATGGAATTAGCAAAACTAGTCTGTGATTATACGGGCCTAATATATGCTACATTCGTGTCCGCACGTCGTACACACGGGCAAGCCCGAAGGCTTCGCAAGCTTCATATTTCGCTCTCGAAAGCCCACAATTTGCACCCCCTGCGTGCCCACGTAGGTGATGGTGCAACACATAACCAACACAAATGAACACTTCATATGTGTTGTGCTATATAAAGCTAAGGAAACTAGATTCCTATTTCAATGTGGGACTTAAGATTTGTCTTACAAATTTCCACTTCTAAGAGACAACTTTTGGATCATCATATCTCATTCATCTCTTAGTCATTTGAGTGATTCAAAGTGCCTCAGAAAGCTGTCGCGGAGGAGAACAAATTCCAAGTGTCACTCTTTGCGCACACGCAACGTTCGTCCACTAAGGTTTTGGCTCAAATTGAATTAACTTCCAACAATCCCACACATGGATGATTGATATATCAGTAGCACACACAAGATAGACAAACACGGAATTTGACTTGGTGATAG
>PHNY01114592.1:4134-14568 GCA_003724115.2 Anethum foeniculum | reverse complement strand
TATATATATATATATAATTGTACATCAATATATAAAAGAGAAAGCATGCTGATAGCCATAAAAACAACTTGCATAGTTTAATCTGGTATTTACTTGACATTCTGAGCATCAACAGTGTGTACCAAAAACAAAAAGCAGGGTAAGAAAATAAGCAGTACCAAGATTCCATCTGCTGAAATTCCTTTGCTAATGATCTTTGCAAGTATTCACAATCAGAAAACCCTCCAAACTGAGTCAATTCTTTAACCCTTTCCAATGTTTCCCTTTAAAAAGAAAAAAAGCACCACTAAGTTACCCTAAAGTGATTAGCATAATAAATAGGAATATGCAGCCTAAGATATCTATCACTGTATTGTGCCTTTTGCCTATATGTCACATGCTATTACGGTATGCAGCTCCGCAAGAATCGCATTAAAATGTGATTCCCTGGTGGTTTTAGTTACATAGGTTGTTAGTTTATTATATCTGTGAGGCTGATTTGAAAGTATTATGTAGTATGCAGTGACTTGCAAAGCAAAATTTGTTTGTTATGTCTTTTTCGCATTGAAATATTCTGATCATCCAGACATGAACTGTATAAGCTTTATCTATGTCGAGAAAAAATAAGACCTTTCTCTGCTAGGTCAAAATAAGAGGTTCTACTTTTGGATAAATAAAATCAAGAAATCAAGCTTGTTGCAACTATATAGTCTTTGATGCCCAACTGCATATATAAATGACTTAGAATGTATAGTAATCATTAACTGTTTCAAAACTATTCTTGATTACTTGCATTGCAAAATTTGTACGAAATTTTTTTAACTATATCATTGCTCATTCAGTATGGCAGGTCTCGCTTCTTTTTCATCCATAACCAGTATTAGATCCTCATCACTTATTTAAAAGAAAAGGTCAACACTTATGTGGCAATTGGATAACTTACGAGTCAACCTCTATGTTCTGATCCATATCAGACAAGTCCAGTAAATCCTTAATAGGGTCTTGATCATACAGAAACTTCAAGAAAACAATAACCAGTTCACTGCAAAACATAAATTATAAGACCTTAGTTCTTTTACACCTTGCAACAGTGGGAAATTTCTTCAAAAACTTAAATAGGTCAAACCTACTGAACGGTGGAAGTTGATCACTTGGTTCGGACATCAGTATCTTCACAGACTTTAAGAGCCAGTTGAAAAAATTTGAGAACTGCAAGAAAGAGATAAAAGACTAATCTATGTGTATATTTACTATAATTCATCTGTAATGTAGACAAAATATATGTATATGAACCGTATTACAGATTAATTATCATAGGAAATGAAAACCTTTTAAAGGGAGCACAAATTATACTACAGCATATCTAATCATTAGGGAGAAGGCGTGTTTAACGAGTGATCGTGTGGTGTACGGGAGTGTGCTTGGTTTGGTTTGGTTTGGTTCGATTTGGTTCAGAGGTGTTACACGCCGTATTACTATCCAGAAGAACAAATCAAGAGGAAAAAAGTATGCGGTAGAAAGAGCAAACCTGTTGCACTGCAGAGGATAGAACACTCATAAATCGTTCAACTTGTACAAGAAAGGTGCCAGTTTTTTCAGTCGCTTTATCAAATAATGTTGTGTCTAAGCCGATACTTTGATAACGTGCACGCCATTTGGAGAGGCCTCTCAGTTCCCCCATTCGGAAGGCAATAATTTCAGCAGCTGGCTAAAATTTAGAAGTATGAACTCATGAAATTTTTGCAAGCAATTACAGAAGAAAAAATAAGGAAAGAAGAGTCACAGGAACATAAATTGATGTCTTGGTTGCAATATTTAATCATACTATATTGGTTTGGTTCAAATGAGCATCTACTGTTCTTGAGAAGCTAATTGTACTAAAAATAACCAAAAAGTGGTTTTTTTTTTCTATCAGTCACTACCTTTAACTGCTCTATCTATTTTGAATCATCCAGTAATAGCTTGAGTTCTCAGGTTCTCAATCTATAAAGGTTCCCTACTGAATTCTACTCCATAAAATATAACAACTGTCAAGTGACCACAGATACTAATTATTTACATGTGTCTGCAGATAAGGATATGATGACCCACCTGTAAATGATCAAGAACAATAAGCTGAAGCTCTTTCCCAGTGCTACAAACCGTCTTTGCGACCCGCTTGAGACCCTAATCATAATTTAACTGAAAGTCATACTAGTGATTGAATTGCTTAGCAAGTTGTTAGGCTTACATAGAATAGGATGTACCGCTTCTCCAACAGAATTCAGTAGAAACTGATGGACCGGTGGACTTGTTCGAGCACCGCCAAGAAGGCTTAGAAACTCCTCTTGGGGAGTTGAGTCAAGTCCTGTTTATACATGGTAAGAAAAGAAACAAAGAGAATACTAACTACAGCAATAATATTGTGATCTGTTTAGCTGTTACCATGGTCAACAATCAGATTTGATAGAGAATCAAATTTCTCATGAAACGTATGCATTGCATCTGACCATTGTTTGCACATGACTGATACAGATGACCGGATGACTTCAGTTAAATCCTCGACGTTAGAAGCTTGTTGAGCTACTTGGTGGAGCTCATTTTTCCTACAATTATGAGGTAGGCAAAAAGAAGACAGATTTGGTGTCAACTATTGATAGGTGATTATACAAATTTGATGCCCTAATCATGGATGCTTATTAGAGACAGGACAAGTAAAATGTAAATGACATTTATGCTCCTCAGATTTATACACTTTAATCATCTTGAAAAACATTTATACACTTTTTCGGGTGCCTGCCCTACACCTATAAATTTCATATACATAATTTAAATTATATTTACGCTCCTTAGATACAGCACAAGTTTATAAAAACAACGAAGTTCACTGCAAAACTCAAGTTCAGTAGCAATATTATCTGCGTTACAAGAAGACCAAATAATGAAACATAGAAACAGTACATTGGATAGAATGAGTCTTATAAACCTTTTGTCCCGCTACATGGTTTCCACGCTCACCTACACCCACCAGCCCATCCACACCCACAAAAACAAAACATCGATCAAATGTCAATCCACATATCATCTTCTACCCAAAACCCTAATTCTTAGTGCCCTTCCATTGCTTATATTACTATAAAATGTGTCTAGCATGTAGGGTGGTTTATGTACTTTTGTTAAGTGATTGGACCAAGTTCTGAACCCGTTGAATTCGGATTTCGGACCTCAATTGATATATCAAACGGGACTCATAATGGTTTATAACCCGGTGCTTGACCTATCTGCCTTTTGCAGGCCATAATTTTTGAAACATAGATAAATGGTAGATTGCTTGTGGCTTCTTTGATATATATTGGGTTGCTTGTATTGTAATGCAGTCCATCCATTTCCCAGGTTTTCTCTCTCTAAATTTGTAGGTAAGTACTTAAAACAAATGCTAGTTTTAGTTTGAGTCTAACATTGTTTTAGTAATTTATGCAAATATATTGAAGACTGATGGTTCATTTAGTGCTCCAATAGACGCTATATCACCCAATTGGGTCAGATTTTCTAAATATACTTCTCAATTATCACTCTGTTCTTGGAGTCTAGGATTGCAGAAATACTTGTGACTATATTAGCTCAATCCATATCTAGTATGAGAAATCTCGGTTATAAATGTTTTGTTTCATCGGAGTGATATAATATGTTTTGAACTTAATCAAGTATCACAAGTCGCTGGTCTGTTATTCGCCTAAATAGTAAGCTTATAGACCGCCAGATGCTACGGTATAACTTTTTGAGAAAAAAATCTTAGTAAATTTATGAAGATCAAATTTGTTCTCAATGAGGAAGGATGTTATACAACCTATTACAACTTTCATCTCATGCATATTATTCATACTAGAAATTATGATTAATGATTTCTTTGTCAAAGACATGTACTTCATAGATGCCACAAAAACAAAACTGTTGAGAGATATATAAATTAGTCAATTCCTACATATGAGTGTATTAGTTAGGATTTATTTGTGCAGAAGAGGAAGTAGTGGGTCAATCTGCAAAATTGCAGAATTGTGATGATAATATAAGCCCGAAACTGAAAGGCATTGTTATGACTGAAAGGCATTGTTATGTAAAATCCAAACAATGCAAAGTAAAGGTTGCTTCAATTCATAAATTCTTATAGGGTGACAGATCTTCCGCAAAGAGGAGGCAGGAAATAGGATTAAAATCTAAAGCCTTGTCATGAGGGTAGGGGGATGGAGGATGAGCCTTTGTCACTAGGCAATGCATGAGTCCTCATTGCCCTTGCTTTCAACTGTAGGAACTCAAGGATGTGGGTAGCACTTCAGATCTAATGTCTCAACATTGGTCATGAACTGAACCAAAATGGGTGTATGTCATACATGTTCTTACTGAACATTTGCTTTTTATAACTATTTACTTATAAAACATATGTAGCCATCATAAGATAAGATATTAGCAGAACGAGTCATGTGAGCAAAGAGTTCTCGAACCCCTGCGATTGGAAAACTTACCTCTTCCAAAATATTGAAGTGTCAAGCAATAAGCAATGGGAACCAACCAAATCATGTTCAGCCATTCTTTGGTTGTCCAGTCCAACCGCACCATTAGAGAGTTCCCCGAAGCACATGACTATGAGATGACAGAGGTCTGTTGATAAAGCCACCTAGAACAAGAGGCACATACACGTTACAGGCTTCTGGTCACTCTTCAATCATGTTATGCAGTGAAATTTCTATAAAACGATGCGATCAAAATATCTAGTCATCAAATTGACCGAAGTTCGACTAAAATTTGCATATTATCATTCTTTAATTTTGAAAATCTGAAAAATACATCTTAAAGTAGATTAGATATACTCTCTAACTAAATAATTTTCAAAAATTTTACCAACTACATAATACATGTATTGTTTGTCAAAATTTGGTCAATCTAACAATAAAAATATCAAACAAGACATAAAATTTGGGACGAAGGGGGTAACTTCTTGTGGTTCATAAGGTGCAAATGATAATTTATATTAATTCCTTTATGGGTGAAGTTTTTTTCTAATTTTAAAATATAAAAGACACAAGCAAGATAGACTAAAAATATATGTGTATGTATCTCTCACTCTCACTCTGATGTACATACAGGTTTTGTAGTTCTAAATGTGTACTACTGTGGGAGATGTTCTAATCTTTAATGCCTGAAATGGATTAAGTGGGTCATTTAATATATATGTACAAGTACATCATGAAAAAGTGGAATGACCATATCATGGGCAGACCCATGCCTGGCTCAAGCAAAGTTGGGGCCCTGTGCTAAATGAAAAACAAAGCATTAGTATAGGTAAATTTTACAATATCCTTCCTTCCCCAATAAGATAACATATTTGAAGAAGTATAAAATCTATATAAAATAGACTTTAATACTCAAATATTGTCAACAAAAGAAGGGCCGTAATATTCAAATAAATATTATAAGTTATATAATTAAAAATGAATAATCTATATTAGTTATATTCAATTTAACTATTATTTGTATAGTTTATAAAATTTGTATTTCAGTAAATTTCTTTAACTGAGTTAATCAAAAACCAGTTATTTTTTTTAATTAATTTTAAAATGAACCTGTAATTTGAAAGAATAATATAGAGCTAGAATGCAAAAACAAATTGAAAATTTGTTCCCTACTTGGAGAATTTAAAAGTTAGCACTCAAGTATATTAACATAATAAAAATATTAAATAAATTTAAATGAATGGGGAGTAGAAATGATTGGATATGTCCTCAACTACAGTTTGGACTTTGGATACCGTACTTGTCATATCACGGGCTTTTTCTTTACACTATACAGAGACCAAATATGCTTGGGTTTTCAATTGGGGGCCCGCTAAATTTTTGGGCCCTATGCTATTGGGTTTTATGCACATGCCAATAGTCGGGCCTGGGCAGACCTACATTGTCACCAATGGGTTCCAAGGAACCCACCCACTCTGCTTGGGTTTTAAAGATAAATATATAATAGTTTCAAGCTAAAAATTTATCAAATATATTCAAGAAACCCCCTTATTTTCTTGGAACCTATTTAATAAAACTTTTAATTAAGTATCACATAGAATAGCCCAAAATATAACTAAAAGAAGTCCAAAAAGTAGCCAAGTTACTAAAAATAATGGAATGAATCATTTTAAAAAAATTAAAAACGCGTATTGAACTTTAAAATGTAAAATATATTTCATGTGTATAAATTCCGTACTTTTTTATTATTATTGTTTTAGTTTTATTTTTATATTTATAATTTATATTACGTCCCGACTGAATATATTTCTGGGTCCGCCACTCGACCATATCTACATATAAAGATAATAGATAGGGGACCACATCAAAAATTTACACTGGTTTTGGAGTAAAAAGAAAATGATAGAATAATTTTTATGAAAAAAAGGAAAAGAAAGCTGAAGATTTGGAAAGAAGTTCCCTTTATTTTTATTTCCAAAATTTTCTTCCCATTTTTGGGAAGATTAGGAGAGAAAGTGAAATAAATAACTTTCTATTCTTTTCTTTTCTATACTATATTCGGGAACACAGTGTTAAAACCACATTGAAGGATCACCAAGTTAGTAATCAGATCTGTATATAACCCTTCGATTGCTACCCTGCAACGTTGGGCATGTGCATATAATTTATTGTTAAGAGAAATGCCAATTACTTATAACACAAAATTTACTTTGGCATATAGCTAGCAGAAAGGACGCATCAGTAAATTAAAATGATTAACTAATTGCCAATCAAATATATGTAGGTATCATATTTATAAAAAGCTCTAATTCGAGTAATGACATGGAGGTGGACATACCTTACATATAGAAGCATTCTGAAGTTGAAGCGAAACATGGTTGCCCATTTGAGCAGAGCAAACAGAGATATCATGTATATTCTGAAACATACTTCACAGATGTAATCAACAAGTAAACTTGCAAAGAGTAAAATATGAGCTGACTTGCAAGATCTATGGAATAACAATTACTGGATGTGTAAAGGATTGTCATATAAGCATATAATATGTAATTAGCCCCTGGTATGCCCACAAACTTACTAATTTTCCGACTGGAATTATGCCAAATATACTAAAGCAGATGATCCCGTCTCTGTCCCCACTGCATAGGATGTTAAATCGTTGATGTGAAGAAGTATTTAGCTCTCGCAATGAATCTTCGCCATCATCCATAAATCCAGTATCACCAGACACCAGTCCAGGCATCCTAGGTTTTCTTGGAGGGGGAGGAAAGAAACGAGAAGTGCGATCTTCATACGTCAAATTCCTGGATGAGTTATCCTGAATTGTAATTTGAAGGGACATAGAACTTTCAGAAACAAGAAAAATGAATTCTCAGTTATAAGGAAGAAATTTAATAAAAAAACACATACTTTGAGGTATCTTTAATTGACAAATAAATATAATGCTCAAGATTATTCTGCCTAAAAAACAAAGCATATCTACAAAACTTAAAGCACAAATAATTTCCCCAAGTAAAAGCTTCAAGCTCCCTAGAAACTCTCACCCAGTCTAGTAATCTGAACATGTTGCTGTCATGAAAGGTTAAAGGTCAGTGGTGGGAAAATTTTAATCTTTAAAAGGAATTCTAACAGTGGAAGAAATTATCTTTACACGGGATATTAATCTTCTCAGTCAAGTGTTTCTCCCCATGGAAAATAATTTAATGATCCGAGGAACCTATCCAAACATTTAACCTACTTAGTATTCATGTATCATGGTTACATTGAAGGGCCCTAATACAGTTGTTAAACAAACAAAGCTGAGTAGCTTACGAGTTTGGATGCTTATGAACTAACCAAATTTTAACACACAGTGCCTTGTAAGCATGTTCCTCGTGTTGAAAATGATGTCGAATATGTATAATATAAGATATTACTACTCTGATATATTTAAAACTCCTTGTTATCTTTTTTATTTCCGCCAGCTACGGCATTCTCTACATAAAGCAGCAAAGGTAGGTCTAGGAGTATTTTTTATTTCCTATATGTGAATTAGCCATCATGCATGGGCCCTGACAGGCAAAATAGCTTACACAGACTCGAAATAGCCATCCGCCTGAACTTTATGGAAGCAATATGAATGACAATATAGACCACCGTGAAACTTTAACATGATCCGTAGTGAGATAAAATCCTCCATAAATCTACCATAGGGAAAGCTAATTGAAATACATGTGCATAACATTGCCACATTACAGAAAAAGTTGCAAAATAATAAATAAATAAATAAAAAGGAGAACAGCAATAGAACCAGTTGGAGTCCGTTATTTAGCAGGATCTAGCATAAAGCAATTGTAAAACTGGCAACTATGCACTGCACATTACAGATACGTTATGAAAAAATGTACTTTAATTCGTTCAGCATCTTCCTGCCAGTTGAGACACACAACAGCAGCAGTGTGGGTCTTCATGCTTCGTAACAGCTTCCCATTCTGCTTTTTGCATATTATAATGAGATGATGGGAATCAACAAAGTAAGGATTAGAACTCATGAAGTGCAACAAAACTGTCATAGATAGGTAAAGGGTGAGAACTAAGAAGTCAAGCAGCGGAAGAAATTTGTCATGTATATTGTATTTATAAGTAAAGCACGACATATGTATCTAAAAGCCCAAAATATAATGCAGTTGCAGCCTTTTTGGAATGTCCCGTATAATTTGCAAACTTCCATTGTGATAAGGATGTACCATGGTTTAATCTAAATTGTCCCACAATCTCAACGCTGTAAGTACAAGTGATGCCACCGTCATTATGATTAATGAAAAATTGACAATTATACAATTTAATCCTAAATCTTAGAATGTCAATACCTGCTACTGATTAATTTGATTGCCATGGATATCCTTGACAATTTTCCAGACAAACGGATTCATTACTTGTGGATGGTCTTATTAAGAATATAGTTCGGGACATGTGAGATTGAGTAAAGGATCATAGGCTTAACACCAATAAATATACATAAATTGACGAAATAAGTTCATTATCACGTTCACATAACTTCATTTTACTAACATGACTCTGGATTAAAATATTATACACCATAGTTTGATTTGAGCAGTAAACTATGAGTTTCCTAAACTTGAAAAAAGTGAAATCGCCTAAGGAATGTATTGCTTCCACAAACTCATACTGGCCCCTCATAGTATTTTGAACTTATTACACATTAAGCAAACAAATTAATAGATACAACAGAATCATAAAAATCTCCAGACCAACTCACTTCAACATCGTGCAACGAAATTGTGCCGTCTTCAAGTCCAACAGCTACTGCTTTACCATCAGGACGCCAACATAAGGATGTTATACACTTCCCTAAAAAACATTCATTAATCTACATTAACCCTTGATCAGATGAATATTTATGAATAATCAGGTTAATTCGTCACAACACTAAACTTGGTACCCTTGATTTCCATAGTACAAAGTTTCACATACTAGCTATAAGTCTAACACATCTAACAATTTCAATTCATTTCACACTCATTCTCAGTCAGTAATTTCATCAAACACCTTGACTCCACATCCTTCAACACCAACACATAAAACTTAAAATTCAATTCAACTTGCATAACTGCTACAAATAACATATGCTACAAACGAATTTCCGATATAATCACCCGGTTTTTATCGAACTTCACTTTATAACAATAAATCGAGTCTTAGGGCCAGTGCAGTCCATGTGCGTGAGTATTTAAATTTCCGTAATTAACATTTAACAAAAAATAAAATAGAAATGTCGCGAATGAAACGGAATCCATCCAACTTATCGAAAATTGAAAATGGATAAAAAGTAATTGCGAAATGATGAATATATATATTAATGTAGAATATGACTGACCAGGAGAGATAGTCCAAAGACGCTGCCAATTGAATCGATGTAGAAGAATTTTAGAATCCTCTGTTACCATGGCTAGTAAATCCTTCTCCGGGTTCCATTCCGCTATTTTTATCTGCTTTTTTCAAAGATTAACACTATATACATATATATATATATATGGCGAGAGAGAGAGAGAGAGAGTACCTGAGAAGCAATTGGTTTGTCGAATTGAAGTTGAAATGGGGTGACTCTTTCATCTTCGTCAGTCTCCATTGTAGCCAGCTACTGTGTGTGTGTGTGAGAGAGAGAGAGAGAGAGAGAGAGAGAGAGAGAGAGTAATTTAGGGCGGGAACAGGGTTAACTTAAGCTAGGGTTGTAATCAAATTGCATTCTGTGGCAAATTATGTGGCAAATTAATTTATTTTATAATTAAGTTATTTTTTACTCATTGCAGCAACTTGGGTTAAAAATCTGAATAAATCATTTACTAGCTTATTAGGTTGCAAGTTGTAACTCATGGGATGCACGCATGGTTTTTAATAATATGTTTTATTAAAATATTACTAGCTTAAACTCCGTGTGATGCACGGACTTTGTTTGTACCGTATAATA
>PHNY01114529.1:11268-23668 GCA_003724115.2 Anethum foeniculum | reverse complement strand
TCATAGAAAGAACTGTCTTATCGGAAGAAAAGGAAAGAAATATGAAGAAAGTTCAACTCTTGCCCATGCAGAGAATTCTATACATGAGTTGACCACAAAAATAAAGCAAGATCTTGAGGCTTATTTTGAGGCCAAAATGAGGGAAATGATGCAGGAGAACAATGTGCGGCTGATGAAAAGACTAGGGGAAGCTAATCTGGATCTTAGGTTCAATGTTGAAGACTTTTGTGCTACGCTATCAAGTAACCAAGATGGAAATGGCACTCCTATAACTCAGTAAGGCACTGAAGTTTAGCAATATCATTATTTAGCTACCCTAGTTTTAGACTAATATCATATCTATTTTCAATGTTCAGTACTTTCTATTTTGGCTTTGTTTTATGAATCTGTTATTGGAAGGAGTATGGTAGTGGTGGAAGGGGTATAGATGTTATGAAGTGGTGTATGGATTGTAGGGATGCTGTATGTAATGCTGGAATGGTGTATTTTGTGAATGTTATGATGGCATATTTGTGAATGTTTTGGTGTTTTGATGGGATATGCATAAACAAAATAGTTTTTGTAAAATTTGTTCTTAATAGTGTTTTGTGCATCTTTTAATATTGTAAATATTTTATTTTTGATGTTGCATTTCCAAAAGTAGTGGTGTATTACATAATAAAACAGTGTAACAATATCTAGTCTAGTGTTGCCTTAACTAGAATTTTAGTGTTGCATTAGACCTTGTGCGCCCACTGATGACATGGCAATGAGGGACCTAATACTGACGTGGCTGTCAGGGTCCCACAGCTTACGTGGCAGATGTGGACCCATTGCTGACGTGGGACCATTTGCTGATGTGGTACAGGATGGTCCCACAGCTGACACATCACCATTTGTGGGCCCAATGGCACTGACGTGTCAAGTGCTGCGTGTCAACTCTTACTCAAAGCTGACATGTCTGTTCAATATTAATGCAATGTTAGTTATTATTGCATTAGAGGGTAATTGTGTTGCAGTATGTGCTTAATGCAATGATTTTTGTTGTTGTAGTTGATGGCAAAAAAGCGTTGCACTATGGGTCAATTCCAACACCCACAGGTGCAACGCCCGTTTTTTGTTGCATTTTTCAGAAACGGGCTTTATGCAATGCTTTTTTAGCCTTTTGCCATATTAAAAAACATTGCATATAAGCACTTTTGGCGTAGTGAGATGATATAATTGACAAACGTTGTTTACCTAAATAATCACATTTTAGGAGTAAAATCAAAACTGGCCTAAGACGTGATGAAATATGGAACTTGACTCACTAGAAATGATATAGAAGATATTCTCTCCGAATTGATAGTTAGGGCTATTGATTTGATAAAATAGGGGGAGATATATATTATGAATATATATGATTAATCACTTGAACATAATTTAATAATTATATATAGACTATTCCATTTTATGCACTTTAACATTATATATATCAAATGGCAAACAACAGAAGCAACTTCTACGTGTGATCTGTCCTTGAGAAGGACTAGCTGACAGGAACAAACCTCCTTAATTGGCAAAGAAACCTGAGGATAGTCCTCAGGAAAGAGCGAAAGCTCCATGTCATTGATGTTCCTTACCCTGAACCTCTCCCTGAAGGTGCAACGCGTGCTCAATAAATTGTTTATTACAAACAGATTGATGATGACACTGATGTCACATGTCTCATACTTGCGACTATTGAGTCCCGAGCTTCAGAAACAACATGAGCATATGGATGCTGATGAGATGATTGAGCACCTTAAACATATGTTTGAAGGACAAGCTCGTCAAGAGAGGATTGATACTAGCAAACCGATGTATGCATGCAAACAGGGTGAAAAGCATGCGGTTGGACCGCATGTTCTAAAGATGATTGGATATATTGAGTACCTTGCTACTTTGGTTTCATCGATTGGTTCGGAAGCCCGGATAGATCTGATCTTGCAATCTTTGAAAAGCAACTATGATTAGTTTGTTATGAATTACAATACGGATGAGATAGACAAGACACCTACCGAATTGTTGCCTATGTTGAAAACTGCTGAGACCAACATTCAGAAGGCATCTCCAGCTCCCAGTATGATGGTAAACAAGGGGAGTGCCAAATGGAAGGGTAAATAGAAAGGCAAGAAGATGAATGTATCCAAATCTGGTGCTAATCTGAAACCTGCTCCTAAACAGGCTTTAAAGCCTGGAGGTGGTGTTGCAAAGGGTGATATTTGTCACTATTTCTAGAAACCGGGTATTGGAATAGAAAACTGTCATGTTTTTTTGGAGGATCTGAAGAAGAAAAAGGTTGCTAGCACTGGCGCTTCTAATTCAGGTATTAATATTATTGAAGTCAATTGTCCACTTCAACATCATATATTAGATACTGGATGTGGTTCTCACATTTGTATTAATGTGTAGGAAATGCGGGGAAGTAGGACATTCGAAAATGGAAAAGTCAACCTACGTGTTGGCAATGGAGCAAAGGTTGTTGCTATAGCTGTAGGGACTTATCATTTATCGTTGCCCACTAGGCTTATTTTAGAACTTGACAATTGTTTTTGCGTGCCTGCGATTTGCAGAAACATTATTTCGGTTTATTTTTGGACAAGAAAGGATTTTCCTTTTTTATTCAAGACAATAATTGTTCCTTTTCTTTGATTAATGTTACTTATGGGGTTGCACATTTATTTAATGGTTTATATGTTCTTGAGACTGATACTCTTGTATAGAATGTTAATGATAATAATAAATATATTATGATGAAAGACTAATGAGACATACCTCTGGCATTGTCATTTAGGCCACATAAATGAGAAACTCATTCCAAGTTACATCAAGATGGTTACTTGGATGAGTCTGATTTTGAATCATACGAAGAATGCAAGTCTTGTCTCATTGCCAAAATGGGTAAAACTCTTTTTACCAGACAAGGTGAGAGAGCTACCAAACGATTAGGACTTATACATAGCGATGTATGTGGTCCAACGTGTACGATGACAAGGGGTAGATTTTACTACTTCATAACATGTACTGATGATTTCAGTATATATAGATATATGTATATTTTGAAGAACAAATCTGATTCTTTTGAAAAGCAAACAGGCGAAGGTATAAAAGTTCTATAATCAGATCGTGGATGAGAATATTTAAGCCTGGAATTTAAAGGTTTCTCGAAGAAGTGTGGTATTTTATCAAAACTTACTCCTCTAGGAATGCCTCAATGGAACGGAGTTTCTGAGAGGAGAAATCGTACATTGTTGGACAAGGTGCAATCGATGATAAGTCTAGAGAATCTTCCAATAAGTTTCTGGGCCTATGCCTCTAGAATCGGCTGTATACTGTAGGGTTTCGTGCATATATACGCAATGAAAAAACGTGAAAAACCATAATAAAACCGGTGTAAAAAGGAAACCCTCTATAGGATCCATGCGAAAACAAAATATTTAATTTAGAGATTAAGAATAAAAACCTTAACAAGCTTTAATAATTTATTAATGGAAGAATAATGGAAATCCAAAGCTTGTTCAATCACCACGAATCCCGCCCTCACGATCACTATGGGTATCCACACGAATGATTAAACTCAAGAATCATATTTGTACTAGCTAGCACAAATCATTTGCTTCTTGCTCTCCATCTCTTCTCTCATGGTGGCTAGTATTTTTAATAAAAGTCTTAACCTTACAAATCAGCCACAAGAGATATTACATAGAGAGTAGAAAAATGAAGTATAACTCTTAATTAATTAGGAGTTATTATTAATTCGAAATGTCTATTTGTATCATAATTAAGTCTCACTTAATTATTTAACAAATAAATTCATAACTAATATTAGTAAATTCGAATATCATTATTTATTTAATTAATTAAGTCATACTTAATTAATATTATAAATAATTCGAATTACTTTAATTTAAATATGAATTTAAATTAAATAATTCTTCAAGCTTTTGTGAATAATGTACAATGTGATATAATCCCTTTAACCATATATTATAGATTAAACTCTAGGCATGTAACGTGTCATCCTCTTCAAAATTTAATCCAGGTTTCCTTAATCGATGTGTAGACTATTATTTTAAATCAACAATTGAGCATGGCCATGCATTTCATAGTCTAGCTCAAACAAGAGGCCAATAATATCACTCATAAAATAGGAGGGTTAAATTAATTCTAGATCATTCATATTTCTTCTACGACTCATAATATACCTGAAGTACACTTTTATCATTCCCCGGTCAAAGATAACTTTTAATGTAATCAAAGTATATTAATTCTAATAAAGAAATATAATGATTTCAAGTCTATATATGCCTCCTCCGCTCAAGATTTCGTGTGGATACGTTTAGAGCGTAGATCGTCTCTTGACGGGATACGTGGTGATCGATGCATGTTAGGATATCCATTAGTCAATCCTTTTTCGTAAAACTTCTTAAAGTAAACATCTGATCTATGAATTAAATATTAATTTTTCCCAGGAATCCTGCGAAGGGTTTCTGGTTTTTACGATTTTATATACTGATTCCGTTGTGTTTTGTTTCATGAAACCCTTCACAGTTACTATCAAACAACTCTTAAGTAATTACTCTTGTAAGAAATATTCTAAAGGGACATTTCGCCGCAAAAAGTAAAACTAACAAATATTATTTTCTCCTCCTAGAGTAGACATGTAAATCTCATGAGATATATCAATCTAAATTTCAGATATTAATATATAAAGGTAAAAAATATAAAAAATCTATATATCTTTCTGAAATAGTGTTCAATATCGTATCTACAAAAGTATTAAATCAAATGGAATTTAACAAAATTTACATTCATTTTTCTACAAAATCTTAATTAGATTCCGATAAATGTTCGGAGTTTAATAAATTTATTCTGAATTTTTTTTAATTAAAAACAAAATCTTTTCAAATCTCGTATATATAAAATCCATAAAAAAATCTTATTTTGCACGCTAATGAATTCTTAAGAATATTATATGATCTTAAACATTAAATAATTCTAAACTTTTAAAAAAAAATTGATTATATAAAATGTTGGTTTAACATGACTATAACATTTTAAAATCTTAATTTGAAAGGACTTTCAAAAAATTTATTATATGCAACTGAATTCTTTTGTATTATTATCAAATTTTCTTAAAATCTTATGTCTCTCACAATTTGAATGAGATAGTTTGGTCAGAAAAATGGTATGAGTTTGGAAAATACTTGTATCATTACTTATATCATGTATTTATTGTGTACTTGAATGAATTGTTTAACTTAAAATGTTTATGAACCGTTAATTATATCAAACTTTTAATGCAAAATTATATCAATATTTAATATATAAAGTGACTGTAGTGGAAGAAAGTACTGGATATAGTTTCTTTTTTTTTTTTTGCTAAATTGATAGTATATAAGAAAACTAAAGAATACAGGGAAGATCTCATGCTCTATGACAAGTCATAGAGTGGACTATCTATGGTCAATCTCTAACGGAGATTGAAAATAGAAGGCAAAAAACTAAAGGGGCGCCCCATCTAAAGTAGCCAACTAGCAAACATAGTACAATTTTAATTTTCTAACCATCTAGATTTACTTAGCCTAGATTTAATATCAACTATAATGCCTTTCAGAAGCTTAGAAGGACCAAAGGTACCCTTGTGATGAGACCTTGCATTTCTCTCCCTCAAACTATGGAAGGAAAAGACTTGAGCAGCCAGCAAAACAAGATCTTTGTGTCTCAAGTTTGAAATAACTCTAAAACCTCCAACAAAATGTTCCCCTGAACAGAAGTATGCAATTTTTTGGTGAGAGCCCCTAGTACGTGGTGGCTGTAGTGACAAGTAACAAGCAGGTGATCACGGTTCTCCTCTCTATTAATGCATAGAAAATAAGTTGTATCTATTGCCAAACCAAAAGAAGCAAGTCTTCGAAGGGTAGGTAACCTGTCGAGGCAGACTTTCCATTCGTGATGAGCATACCTAAAGATTTTCATATTATGCCAAACCTATTTGTGCCAAGTTACAATAGGAGCCCCAAAATCTGATCGACTCCCATATGTGCCAATTTTGATAGTGTGAATGAGGTGATCATCCCAGAGAACAGAGTCTCTACTATTGGAATTGATAGCAAGATAGTCAAAATTATTCAACCAATATAGAAGCTGGGGCATGATATGGTGGTGAATCGAATTTGGTCGAGGCAAGGACCAAGTACTATTGGAGATAATGCTAGCAACACAACTATGATAAGGCATACCTTATTGTCTAATAATGAGATCAGAATCATTTTTTGGAAGACATGAATTTCTCCACCATGGATCAAATCAAAGAGATGTGTTGAGCCCGTTGCCTACTTGATATTTGAAAACTGAGTCGCCAAGCCTTGCAGATTAAGAATACGGCGCCATATCCAGGAAAAAACCATAGGGATTTTCATGGTCCAAAAGTGATGTTTTTTAAGAGTAGTGTTGTTGACCCATATGCACCCAAGAGAGCCATGCTTGCTGATGATTTTGCACAGGTGATGTAACATCTGAGACTTATTCCACTCTTTGGGATTTTTTAAACCAAGGCATCCTTCCTCACGAGGTAAACACAAATGATACCAAGCAACCCTAGCTCCTCCTTTTTTGTGATATCACCTTTTCAAATGAACCTAGTAATAATTGATTGAATTTTTTGATGAACAGCTCCCGAGAGAATAAAGTGGTTAGTCCAAAACGATTGCATAGAAAACAGTACAGCTCTTGTTAGTTGCACTCGACCTGCCAAAGATAACAGAGTAGAGGTCCAAAAAAATATTCGAGCAGTGATTCTTTCGATCAAGGGCATACATTGTTGATACTTAACTTGGAAGAGATAAGAGGCATGCCAAGAAATCTGACTGGAGCGGAGCCAATTGAATAACCATAGTTCTGATTAAACCAAAGTTTGACATGGTCTTAATTTTTATAATGTAAAACTTTACTACTTTTGATTACTTTTAAATGTATAGAATTGAGAGGCACATCAATAAAAGAAAGTGTATAGAAATGCATGGGACAGAGGGAGTATTATTTAGGAATGAGGGACAAACCCATTACAAATATTCATGAACCATTACACAGAGAAATTCATACCAGCTCATATCCAACTCTTAGACCAGCCCACTCTTCACCATCAAACCAGCACATAACTTAAAAACTGCATGCTTACTGAACACACATATTGCTTGAGACTGGATTTCAACTTCTTAGTTAAACAACCGAAATAAAAACTTAAACTACTACTCACAGATAAACTTGATACTCAAAAACTGTAAAAACAGGAAAACTCCGAAAATTCATGTTGGTGCAGGTTGGGAAGATGAACATCTTCGACAAACCAAGCTCTTTCCTCTCAATCATCATAAACAGGTCCTTCACCCAAACCTTCCACCAAAGCCTCCCCTTCTACATCCATTTCCAGCACATAATTCTATAAACATATAATAGTAATTAATGTATTTGAATAATAACAAATGTTAACAAGAAAATAGTTTTTTCTTAATGTGTGCTTTAAAATAAGCAAAGTTGTTATAATAAAATGTGGAATAGAAAATTTTAAGTGCACAATTTAAAAAAAGGAACGAAAAAATATATTTAATACCCATAATCTCAGTAAATCTCATCGCAATGGTTTTGGACCAAAAATGCATAAAAATTGATCGAGGCATATTCATTCTGTATCGTTAAAATTCAGACTGTTTGAAAATCGAAATCGGTCCAATTTTTTTAAAATCGGGCCAGACTAGATAACAGATATTTTTAAAATTTTTAATATTACAAATTTTAACTTCTTTAAATAACAATGTACCTTTTTCAACTTTTTGAATTTTATTGAAAAGCTTAACATTTTAGTCAATATTTTATTAGAATATTTAGTCTTTTATCCAAGATTCTATTCAATTTTATTTAAAAAAATTGGATTAATATTGAATTTATCCAAATTTTTCAAAACCCTACATAAAATCTGGACTTTTATTAGGCCAGACTTGTAATATCCGGGAATTTTGCGACTATTTTTTTGGTATATTAAATGAAATATTATGTGTTTTAAAATTTAATTGTGCCCCTATGATCTTATCTGTTGCGTGATATGTGCCTATTAATATCATGTACTGTCCATGGTATTTTTCTGAATATTTTACGTCATTTTATTTCACGTTAAATATGTCTGGTTTAATTTTAAATTAATTAGAATTCGTTTTGACAGCCCGTTTCTACCGTTTTGTGTTTCGAGTCTTTTTTCTGTTAGATTGAGCTTTTTATATTAAAATCCGGGCTTTTATAGTAATTTAGGAAATGTTCTGGTATTTCAAAAATTATCGGACCGGGACCCTATGGATGCCCTAAGGCCTGCAAAAATCTCATTTTAATTTTTATAAAATTATCAGCCTATCAAATATTCTATATTTTTGCATTTTTGAATTATTCGTAATTTTTGGGAAGTTTTGGAATATATATTGTAATTATTTAAAAATATTATTTTAAAACTCAACCCCCATAAATTATAATTTAAATATATAATCAAGCCCTAATTTTAATTAAGGGGTATTTTATGAAAATATAAATAGAATTTTAATTATTAAAAGTTTTATAAAAATCATATGAACAAGCCAAAAATCCATGTTTTTCTCTCAAAATTAGGGTTAGGGTTCTTGAGCATTCAAGAGAATCAAACCGTGATTTCTCCGTGATTGGGAAAGTAAAAGGGTTAGTGTTTGTAATCAAATCGATCCTCGTGGAAAGCTCTACCATATTCTTGCATCAAAACTCGGGAACGAGGTATCTATTTCAATCTTTGATTTTCTAGTTAAGTTCCGATTTGGGGGTTTCTTATTCTTTAATTGTTCATATGTTTTGATTTCAGAACTGTATAGATCGGGTCTTGATGATGTGATAAATGAATTTTAATCAATTTTTGATATCCGTTTTGGCTCGCCGGAAAAGCAATGCCGCCCCCGTAAATTTGGATTTTCCGGCATGGTTCTTGATTGATTGTTTGTTCGAGCTGTGTTATGAGCTTCATAGGATGATATTCTTTAGATTCTTCGGTTTTTGATTGGAATCGATCAAGTACTGTCGGTTTGTGTGCGTTGTTGCTTGTTTGGATTGATAGCAAGCTGTGGGATGGTTTGGCACCGAAAACTGGATCTAACGGTGCGTTATGGGGTGAAAATGGGTTACCGTTAAAAGGGGAAGGGGCTGCCGGAGTTCCTGCCGGATTCTGGAAACCCAGTTTCCGGTGGCCGGACTTCAAACTCGATTCCCGACCCGTTTTGTTCCAAACACGACCCGGTTTTGATCCATATCAGCCTTAAGCCCATTTTAGAAAACTGTTTTTGGGATTATGATTTAAAAACAAATGAAAAATCATATATTATTTTAACAATTTAATTGTTAAATTAGTTTTCTGATTTAATTTAAATGATACAAATTAATTTATTTTATACATTAATTAATTTAAATTATTTTCAAAATTCAAAATATTCATTTATTCAATTATTTAAATTGATTAATTATTTTTGAATAATCTATTAATTTATTTAATTAATAAATGAATTACTTTTAAGTAATTTCTAAAAATTCTAAAAATCAATTTAAATTGATTAAATTGATTGATGAATTATTTAAAATATTTATTTAATTATTTAATTGATTTAAATGATTTTTAGAATTTAAAAATGATTTGTTAATCGAATTATTCTTAATAATTCGATAACAAATGAACCATTTGTCCGATCAAGACGAAACGAAGTCCGTTAGCTTCAGAAAAATACCCCGATTTTTTTAAAAATATTTATAAGTGTAAAATTTTATTTTGAAAATGGGGTAATTATTTTGCAAACTATTTAACGGGCCGGTATTCGTCGAAAAGATGATTTTGACCCGTTTTTGATTTTAAACGTACCAAAATGAACTGTTTGACGAACCGAACAAAATATGATATGTCTTATGTGCTACGTGCATTATGTGATTACGTGCATTATCTGGTTATGTGGTCAGTAGTGCTAACCAGTTAATAATATTAGGTATGTGATTTCTTTTCTAAAGGGGTTATCAAATGGGTAAACGTTAGTTGTTGAGACGTAGAAATACGTCGATTGAGATGTGGTCTGACTTACTGAAATAGTATTTTGATTTATAGAATTGAGTCCAGGAGTGAGCAAGGCAGTCTAGGTTGGACATAAATAGTTGTTTTGGATTGCTAGCATACCAGGCAAGTGATTCTCCCCTATTCTAAATTCAGAATTGTCAATTATTTATATTCAAAATTGCAACTGTTTTATAAAAAATCTTGTTAGCTCATTATAGTTAAATTGTCCATACTTTATTGCGACTCTATTATTCTAGTAACTATTCCACTAGAATGTGATTTCTTTAAAAGGGATAGATAGTAACAACTATACTATCCAGATATAATCCATACAGTGATGCTTGTTTATTGTTTTAGCGAATAACTAATTGTTCGAGTTATTACGCCATCAGTCAATGAGATCACTCCGGACCCTGTGAGAGGGCGAGTGGTTGATAAGGAGATCGATTGAACAGACTCATATTTTTAATATTGGAAGGCGTAAGTGGCCGAGACGCCGGCCAAGCGATTATTATTTTTGGCCAATGTGTGCCAGGGTACCCATAGAGATTTGTGGATAGGTGACGGGTAGAAATACTCAGAGCCTACCGGCGTTGCTTCGCGACTGATCATCGGCTGCAACGTAGCGTCGTACTTGGTTTCCAATCTAATTTATTGTTGTTCATCGCCAATAAAGGCAAACAAAGGTTAAAGATTTAAATGCTTTTACAGTCTTTCATATATTGTTATCTTGAGATTGTTATACTTGTTATCAGTTCATATAGCTTGCTGAGCGATTTTGGCTCACCCTTGTTTATCTTGTTTAATCTTTCAGTTAAACCTGAGCATGGCCATCATTCGTCTTACATCCAGAAAGGCTGTGTATCGCGGACCCCTGAGGAGGGTTAGATTTTAGTTACTTGAGCAGGTAGGCTTTTGGGGAGTGAAGACTGCGTAGATAGTTGTTTTGTAATAAAAATGGAATTAGTTGTAAAACTTAACTTGACTTTTGGTTATTGGCGTAACTTTTTTTTGAAGTTATTCTAATAACACTAAGTGATTTGTAATAACTTATATTTTGTTGGTGCCTGTTTCATATCAAACCTGTGATCGTTCCAGTGGTAAGTTAAAGGGGGTCGTGGTTATTTATATTTTATTATTATCCAGGTTGCGTTACATTATTTGTTGGTTGGTGACTCCCAATTCTATACCCCGGATTTGGAGGGCGTCACAGGTTGGTATCAGAGCTACAGGTTTGATCACTGAAACAGGTCTAGGGTAGATGCATGTTAATATAGGATATAGATCACCTAAGATAGGAAGTCGTTTAAACTCATATCGAGTTGGTGTCGAGACTAGTGGATATGGTTTTGGCTTGGTTCAGAGAGTGTCGCGAGTGAGTTTTGGCAAGCTCAGGTAGAGTTTGAGTTGAGATTACTAGGTATGGTCTTGATCATTAAGATAGGATGAGCGTATTGAAGCACTAGAACTACTAGTTGTATAAGCGCTATTGATGGTGAATTCGGAATAATTGTGAGGATTCTTTTCGTTACGTTAGCCACTTTTGGGGCACCGCATAATGTGCGGAAAACTGTACCTTACCAGGTATATTAAGAATGGACAAGAGGATGTGATTTTATGTACGAGAAAAATATGGAGTTACATCGACTGGTTGCGTTTACGACACCCGAGACGATTGTGAGAGTATCAGATGTCAATATTAGAGTTAAAGTTGTTCGAAAATTAGCTATGCAGCGACTAGCTGAGCTTTTCTCGACCAGCAAAGGGGACATAGACCCCACGAGGTTAATATGTATTCTAAAGTAAATTACCACCGAAATTTGAAATATTGGTAGACGGATGAATCAGCGGCCAAATAGCAGGTGTGTACGGCAAGTGGGATTACTAAAAGATACAATTACTACTAGATCTTATTCCTTGTATTGTTTGTGTATAAGGCTATGGACTACTCGGATAGACACATATCATAGGCCATCATCAGAGTTAAGGAACGATATTATGTTGGAAGCATAGTGGTGATATTTTTTTTTGCGGTGAATTCCATACTCCTTTCTGTTGAAAAAAAACGGGGGGACGCCTTCTTCGTGTTCTTTTCACTACAAGAAAAATATCAATAGACATCGATTTCTGGCCGATGTCTATGTTGTTTCTAGACCGATGTCTTTGTTGGTGATATCTATTCTAGACATCGGCCAGAAACCGATGTCTTTACGAAATTAGACATCACTTTTAACTGAAAAACTGATGTCCATGATACCTTACTATTATATTATACACTTACTATTGGAGTGAGGTAGC
>PHNY01114456.1:2271-28072 GCA_003724115.2 Anethum foeniculum | reverse complement strand
TTACACACACATCTCTCTCTCTCTCTCTCTCTCTCTCTCTCTCTCTCTCTCTCTCTCTCCCAGTTTCTATTCCAATTCACCGTTCAAACACCAAAATGATGGGCTCAGAAGAACAAAAACAACAACAAACCCTAAAACTCGACTCGGACTCACTGAGCTCTAACTCATTCTCCACTTACAAAAGCACATTCACATCTCTCTCCTCCGATTCACACCACCCTCTCTCCGATCCCCTTTTCTCTCCCCCCTCTCCCCAATCTCTCCCACCTCCCTCCTATTCCGATATCCTAATTTCCCCCTTACATAACGAATCACACGAATCCAATGGCGACCAAGACGAAACTGAAAGTGCTAGAAACAAATCAATTCAACAACCGGAATTACGTGTTTCCGATTCACCAATTGAGTATTTAAAGATATCAGTGTCGAAGCCTCAGAAAGAAGTAGAGGCTTCGAATTCGATAGTGCCAGGTGGAAATAAGTATTTTACGTATTTAATTACGTCTACTACGAACATTTTAGAGTATGGAGGATCAGAATTTGTGGTTAGGAGACGGTTTAAGGATGTAGTTACATTATCGGATCGGTTAAGTGAGGTTTATAGAGGCTATTTTATTCCGTCTAGGCCGGATAAGAGCGTGGTAGAGAGTCAAGTAATGCAGAAACAGGAGTTTGTGGAGCAACGGAGAGTGGCATTGGAGAAGTATTTGAGGAGATTAGCGGGGCATCCGGTGATTAGGAAGAGTGATGAGTTGAGAGTGTTTTTGCAGGTTCAGGGGAAGTTACCGTTGCCTACGAGTACGGATGTGGCATCGAGAATGCTTGATGGGGCGGTGAATTTGCCTAAGCAGTTGTTTGGGGATTCGTCGAGTGTGATTGCGCCTCAAGAGGCAGTGCAGCCTGCGAAAGGGGGGAGGGATTTGTTGAGGATTTTTAAGGAGTTGAAGCAGTCGGTTGCCAATGATTGGGGCGGTTCGAAGAGGCAAGTGGAGGATGAGGATAAGGAGTTTGTGGAAAAGAAGGAGAGGTTGAATGTTCTTGAGGTTCAACTCGGAAATGCGTCCCAACAGGTATTTTATTGGAGTTATTATATTTGTGGAGTTTATAACGCAGTTTGTGTTTGTCGTATAGCTTGTAAGTGAGGTTTGATAGTTGGACTTGTTTCATGTTTTAGGCCGAAGCACTTGTTAAAGCGCAGCAGGATATGGGTGAAACAATGGGAGAATTGGGGCTAGCATTTCTTAAATTGATGAAATTTGAAAATCAGGAAGCTTCCTACAACACTCAAAGAGCTCGTGCCGCTGACATGAAAAATGTGGCAACTGCTACTGTTAAAGCAAGCAGACTTTATCGGGAATTAAATGCACAAACTGTAAAGCATTTGGTAATATTACCAGACCCTTGGAAATAAGTTACCACAACTCTTCTTTAATCATCCTTATATGTTAAGTTTTTGCTATTAGAATGATTACTGCAGAATAATAATCTCGTTAGTCTAATATTGTGCAAGAAACGACATCTTATTAATAGCTTGCTTACATAATTATGAACTATGACCCAGCCTTGAGGGGAGAACTAGTTTTCCATTGCTTACAACTTACAAGTGAAATAGTTAAAAGGACTAGAACAACTCATATACAGAGGTACACAAAATTTCAGATTTGTAGCTCTTTTATTTCGGTAATTTGCATCAGTTTAGGGACTGAGGGTGCTATGGCTCGTGAGTAGACTTTTGGGCAAAACAACTTTGAGGCGGGGAAATTTACTCAGATGTAGTGGACCGATGCCATCTGTGCTTCTGTCAACTATCTACATACAGTATATACGTACCTTTTATTTCCTTTCCGAATCTTCAACAGTTAATGACCCAGTTTTGATTATTGATGTTTGTAATATTTTGTACCATGCTTATACCACGATGTCATCTTCGTATCTTCTAATATTCTTGTATATCTAGATAAACTACTTATATGTTAAAGATCTTCCCTTTTAATTTTCCACTTAAAGTACCATCACCATATTGTCCATGCATATATATTGCAGGATACTTTACATGAGTATATGGGTCTAATGCTTGCGGTTCACACTGCTTTCTCGGATCGGTCGAGTGCTTTATTGACTGTACAAACCCTTCTAACGGAATTATCTTCTTTGCACGCAAGAGCTGAAAAACTTGATACTGCATCGTCAAAAATATTTGGTGGTGATAAGTCCAGAAATCGGAAGGGCGAGGAGCTGAAGGAAGCTATTAAAGTAACTGAGGATGCTAAAAACTGTGCAATCAGAGAATATGAGCGGATTAAGGTATATAGTTTCTTTCTGAAACACATATTTTCTTGACTTGTAAATTAACCCCATATGCCCTACAAATTATCTGTTTATTCACCAATTTTTGATTGAGCTATCTGTCCCTATATAGGTTAAGAAGGCTATGTTAACCGAGCTTATCAAACACATGTTTAATTACTTGATATTTCTTCTGGAATTGGTCATTTTCAGAAAGTTGAATACTGACATGCCCATTCTCCACCAAGGCTTGAATCCTGAATCTCTTGTTACCAAGAGAATATGGGGTGCGGTAGCCTATAAGTCAACTAGTCAAGGGATAAGTAGTTACTGTTTTTTAAATATATAAGTTACTTCGTATGTATATTGAGATAAATTAGGAAGTTTCATGAATGTTACTGAATGTGATGCATGTAGTAATTAGAATGTAGCTAATTAGTAGCGGTGGCAATTGGGTGTTGGTTGAGTTCGCGCCATGAAAATTGAATGAGGTCGTAATTATGGGTTTACCCAAACCCGGTCCAAAGAGTAAATGGGTTGAAATATTCAACCTGAAGATGACTGGCCAGAGTCGCCCGACCCATTGCTGAGACAACCAGATCCGAAATTGTAGGCATGTGAAACAATCGGTTCTAATACAAAAATCCGAGGAAGAATTAAGACCAAGAGAATCAGTATCAATACTAAAATATGGACAACAACTAGGCTTTTCGTTGTCCATTAGACATAGAACATGAACATCAAGTTAGCCCCATCACAACGTTAAGGCTTAATTGTAGATCTAGGTGTACTTCTAAAAAAAGGACCTGGCGGTCAATTAAAAATATAGAAGAAATGGGAGGGGAGAATTGAAGAAAGTGGGAGACCACTTGAACTGGATGCTGTGCTAGAGAGAGATCGAGTTATTTTTCAGTGATGCCGCAATTAGGTTATACATTATGCTATAATTATACTTTAATTACTGGGTCAGGCCATAATATGTTCCCCTGAACACTCAAGTTCTATTTTTGCATAATTTTTAACTTCGAATTTGCAGAGAGTGAGATATGCATACTTTTTCGTCCTCTACTGTATGATGTTTCCAGGTCTACACTAATGGTGATAGTTTTGGTGTACTGCAGGAAAATAACAGAAGTGAAATGGAAAGGTTAGACGAAGAGAGGAAGGCGGACTTCATAAACATGTTAAAGGGATTTGTGGTCAATCAGGTACTTTCTTGGTATATTAAGATAGCTGGCCTGCCGCACAAAATTTTCTGTTACCATTTGTTTTGTTATGCCTCGTCACATTCATCATCTTCAGCAATTTCCAGCAATTTCATTTGTCTTCTTCTTACCCTCCATGATCTCATCCAAGCTCGTTATTTCATTAACCACCCCGGTTCATTTCAACCGACCAAAGTCCAAACACACATTAAATTTTTTTTTTCTAATTCATTTTGATTTTATTAATTATAAAGACTTGTTTTTTCTAAAAAAAAAGACCAAGTAAAAAAGATAGAAAATTTAAAATTAAATTTCACGTCACAAGTCTGTCTAGTTATGTCAATTGTGTCGTATAATTATATTTAATTACAATTTATTATGTGATTTGAATAAAATAAAGTTGTAGATGTTTCTATCAGACAACAAATTAATATTTGGGAGGGAAATGATTTGCGAACAAATACTGACGTACCTTTTTAGACGTCTTTGCAATTTTAAGAATTAAAGTGGAAAAGCTTTCTTTGTACAAACTGTAATTTTCTTTAAGAAAGTAACAATTCAGACGTAACTTCTATATGAAAAATTAGAGGCAAGAGTATCCCTAGTGAATGGAGTTTTTTCCCTTTCGTGTGATGGGGATTGTCAGACTAGCAAGAGCTCAAATAAAAAGAAATAGGTTTCTTCTTGTTCTTCGTTACATAGTTGTTAATTAGAGATTTTACTAGAAAATTACGCGCAACACATTATGTTAAAAAATCTGATCGTCTGATAAGTGTTCCCGAGTTTGGGAGGTTGATCTTTATGAAATTTGCATATTAGAGATTAGCAACGAAATTGTTTAGTAACTTTTGTTTGCCAAAAATGAAATTTGCATATTAGAGACTCTTGTAATCTTTTTCTTTCCCCATATATTAATGTCTCTTTCTATAAATGCTGCAGGTCACATATTCGGAGAAGATAGGAAACGAGTGGGCAAAGATCGCAGAAGAAACCAGTGGATACGCAAAAGAGAGTGGTTGAAACTTTTGACTATGCAGTCCGAATTAAAAAATTTCTTATCCACATTGTTATCTTGAGGATATGTATTTATGAGAAATACAAAAGATTCAAAACAAATATACAATAACGTAGCTCCCCTGTATACAAGATCTAGGCTTTAAAGTACCATTAGTACAGCTAATTAAATGCTGTAATCTGTCTGGACTTGTATTAGAGTTCAAGAGGTAGCTGCAAAGTTTAGATAGTTATAGTGGAAAATGAAACCACTGGGACCTTCCTGGAAAATAATTTCATGCTCACGGGTTGAACATTTTCGATTTCATGTATACTCTGTATTGTAGATCTCATTTAGTAATTTTTGAATTTGAAGATTCATGATTCCGCATTTTTTTCGCGGCACACGCTCTCCAGCAAGGGGCTCTGCAACTCAACTAAATGCATGTTCTAACCAAAGCAACAATGTTGTCGTCTTTGTCTATTGTAATTGTTGGGGTTTGAAGTAATCAAAAAAAGAAAAAAGAAAATTTAGGATGTTAAGCCGTTAAGTTAGGCTTGTTATAGCCACAGCACATTCTTTCTTAATACTAGATACCGGGTATTTTGTTTATTTTTATTGCCTAATTTTGTTTAAAAAATTATTTATATTTTAATGTCAAACTTAATCCCAAGGGGCGGTGGCGCGGATGGCAAGCGCATGGGTACTTAAAACCTAAGGTCGAGAGTTCGAACCTCTCCCAGCCCTCTATTTTTTTCTCTTTTTTTGCTTGGCCAACAGTCATGCTCCTAAATTAATGAAGTAAACCACTGCAATTATATATAATATGCCCAATATTTTTGCTCAAGGAAAGGTTGTCCAGGCCACAACCATGTTATTGTTAGTACTAACTTAGCACCAGAATGTGCTACTGCATTACCTGCAGACCTATTATCATTTGAGATGGAAAGAAACACTTCAGCCAGGAGACGTTTCGTCGTCGAGTATCAGTACCTTCTCTTCTCTACTATGTTGATGTCATGCTTTTAGCTTATTTTCTGGTAACGCCTAAGAAAAGTAAGGAGCTACGAATTGCTAAACATTCAGGCTCGATATGCTGTCTACCGAAATTTTTTTTCTATCAGCTGAAAGATTAGTTGAGTGACTAAATTTCTATTATGCCGTTAAGTTTGATGTCTAAATTGATATATGGTCTTCAGTTGAGTGACTATTTTGATATTTAATCCATTTTTAATTCTTGAAACTAAATATGAATAGATTGGATCATTAGTAATTTAATCTGACCTGCCCTGAAGATCTTGTACGTTAAGAATTTTAAATATATATAGTTAATACCGGATTTTACAATGCCGGAGTAAAAATTGGAAACCATGGCCAAAAGACAGGGGAGAACAGAGATTGTTACTCAAGAATCAAAGATCGAGATTACTTTTGATCAGAAATCAACACATTTTACATTCTGCAGTTCATGTAACCTATACCAGCAAAATCCTTTAAATTTGTATAAAAATTACGACATGTTTTCAAATACTAATAGCCAGTACAAGTTCGAGATCATGGCCAAAAATGGAAAGAATGATGACAACAAAATCACATCTAGTATGCTTATCAATGTTCATATCAAACCATATTAGAACCGGCAGAAAGAGCAGCAGAGGATGCGGCGCCACTGAGCATCGAGAACATTCCAGTTCCACCAATATTATCTTGCTCATCAAGAAACAAATCTTCTGGAACTCTGAATGCTCCATGCACACACACAACTCCAAGTCCAATCAACGTCGATGTCATAATTAACGATCCAATACTCGTTAGAAAAATGATGATTGTTGATGCTGTAATTAGGCCACCTAGAGTTTCGCGATCAGAGTAAACACGGCCTAAGATGATCACAGGATGATCGGAAGGTCGGAACAGGTAGAGAAAGAGCCATGCAGCAAGTAGAGAAAGTAGAATGAAGAGGGAGAAAGGATGAGAGAGTAGAGAGAAAGCGAGGACTGAGGAAAGTATTGTTAGGTAGTTTATTCGGAAGTAGGAGATGTTTTTACGGATACGAGAAGTGGCATTGCTGATGGAGAATGGACGAGAGAAGGCGGTTTTGTCGATGAGCTCGTACCAAGGACGTCGATGAGAAAAGGCGTTTTGAAGAGTGTTGTGGAGGCGTGCGAGAAATGTATAGAAGGCTGGTGTCGCGAAGGAGGATGGGAGGGTGTGAGTGGAGGACATTGCTGTGGGATTGAAATGGAAAATGTGATTGATGTATAAATTTGTCTTGAGGGTCGAGATTAACAGAAAATTAGAAATGTAATCGAGTCGAGTAGAGTCTAAACACTTTTGTTTAAAAAAGTTATTTAGAAGAGATGCAGTGAAGGGATTTAGTTTATTTTGCGTAGTTTGTACAAGAAAGGTGTTTGACTATGTGAAGCCAGATCTGAGATACATTTAAGCCAAAGAGATGCGATCTGGCTTGTTTATACGGGAAGTAAAAACACCTTCACCAAATAATCAACAAAGGTTACCCTGCTCGAGTCCCGACTGACCTCCGAAAATTAATAAACAGTCATTTTTTTTTCATTTGACAAATTTCTTAAAATTAGTTAAAAGAAGATCTTGCCGCGGCTAGAAATCAAGTGTTAGTGAAGCTCCGGATCATCTGCAATTCTGGTTTCGTCACTCTCCGTAACGCATAAACATATAAATGATAGTCTGGGCACGTTTGATTTACTAGATTTAATTTGGTAAAATAATCCCCAAAGAATGTGCCATGCCGGCGGACCTGGCACACACTCAACTGCAAGGAGCTCTGCAACTGCATTCAAATGCAGCTTCTAACCAAAGCAACAATGACATCTTTATCTACTGTAATTGTTGCCGTTGGAAGTAAAGTGATTCGCCTTAAATATCGAATTTATTTAAGTCATATAAATACAATTAAAAAACTCAAACAATGTCACCTTCTATTTTTTTTGTTAATTAATTATTACACACACATGTCACGAGTTCGAACTTTGACATCTGGGAGGGCAAGAACTCAAACACTGCCTAACCCGTTGTTGGCTGCAATCTTCTATTTTCACGTTTGCATTAAGATTGGAATAAGCTAGATACGACAAAATACGGAAATTAACATCAAGGGGTGGTGGCGCAGTTGGCTAGCGCGTAGGTCTCATAGCATACGAGTAATCCTGAGGTCGAGAGTTCGAGCCTCTCTCACCCCATACTTTTTTTCCTTTTTTGCTTGTTCAAACCTTGCTCCTAATTTATGAGATAAACCTTTCCTTTTTTGCTTGGCCAAACCTTGATCTTAATTTATGAGATAACCACTGCTATTGTGCATTTGTGCCCCATAGTTTTTTGTTCAAGGAAACTTGTCCAGGCCACCACCATGTTTTCGTCTAAAGATAATACTAACCTAGCACGGGAATGTGCCTGCAGAAACTCTTACCATCGAGATGGAAAGAAACACTTCAGTGAGGATCGTCGAATAGAGAGGTGCTGATCCATCTTTTGAGCCGAAAGTGAGTTCCATCCCTAGTGGCCTGTCAGATTATTTGACAATAATCTCTAATGATCGATAAGTATGTCGTATCTCATATGTGTGCTATGAACGAAATCCAGTATTTCAGAATCTCTTACAACATTATAAAAAGGCTTTCTTATTGATTTAGCAGACACACATACTTGACACTTAGATTTCTTACTGATTTGTAGTGTGCCTGCTCATCATATGAAATAAAATAGCATAGTATAATTTCGCAAACAGTAATATCTAATGCTATCATACTAGAATCACTACAAATATACTCCTTTAAAGGTAAGAACATATACAAACTGGATCTAGCCACCACTGCTCTGAAATAATTTGATGAACAACTTAACTAACATTAATTAGATTTTAAAGCTTTCGCCTATAAACGAGCTAGCTAAACGCCAACTAATCTTTACTCATGCCTGGAGATGATTAAACTGCAGGAGAACATTGCTGATTAAATAATTAGACATGTAACGATAGACAGTTTGGGTAGGATGTACTGAATCCCAGAAAAAATAACTTGAAGGATTCGAACACGTTGGTACAAATTTATTGCATGTTAATCACATTGTAAAGACTCCTTTTCCGCAGCAATTTCCAACAGGTGTATATATACCTGCCATCAATTCATTTTAATGAGCAAAATCATTAATCCTGTTCGTTAAGTAACAAAATGCTAGTAATATATGGCAGTGAAGAATGCAGTAAAGTATCTTAATCAGTGACGTACATATAAATTATTCTTTCAAGAAGTTCAGATTTAAATTACCCACACACAACTCTGATTCGGCCTCTAACCTTATCTGTCAAGCAAATTTTTTTTAACTTGGTAGATGCTGGTTTATTGAAACAGGCTCCTAGATGAGTATTAGAAGTTCCTAGAGGCAGAGTTTTACATGGTAACATTGTTCGTCTTCCCTGAGTGCATAGGCCTGAATCAGCTTTTGCAAGAAGATATGTCTATCCAACTTTATTCAAGAGTACACAAGTACCTTGACTAAGCATAACTATGCATGTAATTAAGCATTACTATGTACCTTGACTGTTAGGAAATTATGTTGCTAGCAAAAAAGCGCGGATAAACAAATAAAGAATGTACCGTTGGGAAATGGACTGAAGGCTAATTCTTTCATGGGTGTGAAAATATCAGCATAAACAAGTGTGCTGCCAGGAAGTGAGGATTGTAATTTATTTAACATTGCTTGAAGCTTCCTATTATACACTTGGGGGTCTGAATTTTGGTTCTGCAAACATCCCACAATTCCTCCAAACTCCAGAGGGCCACAAATAGGGGGAAGCCCGGGTATAGCCATGTTGCGGCATCCATCTTCGTATAATGACTGCATTATCAATCACTAAATTTATATAGAAAGGATTTTTCTTGGTAATCATTTATGAACCAAAAAAAAAAGAAAGAACGAAGCTGTGAGACAAATTATGTGAAAGAACTAACCTTGATGAACTTTTCGATGTTTACAATGAGAAAATCTTGGTATTGATCCATGGATACATGAATCCCTGGATTTCCATATATGTTGTGGGACACATCATTACTCGCTGAAGTAGAATACACCAAAGACTTTCCGAGTAAATTTGCAGCCTCAGTTTCACCCACAATTTTAATTAGCCTTTGCTTGTAATCCTTGAAATATTTCTGGTATTGATCTGTCACCGAAATGACCTGCGATAAAATAGCAGTCCTGTCGTCGTATCCAGACCCTGCAGACGCAAAACAAACTCCCGTAGGAAGCTCAGATTGAGGCAGGTTCTGGTCGAGAAAAGGAGGAACATGTTGCTTTATACCCAAGGCATCAGGCAAAAAATCCGACATAGGATTCCATCAGAAAACCTACCTGTAGGAACGCTCCCAGGGAAGTTGCGAAAATAGACTAATAAACACAACAATGAGGCAGTTATATAACAAGAATTACAAGAACTGGCAGAAACCAATTGACAAATAAATCAAAACAGAATATATAATCAGAGACTGTAAAGAACAAGAGAAGTACGAAATCACTTAGCTCTATAGGAGCTTTCACAAAATCTGAATAATCAGAAACAGCTGAGTCGCCTAACCCTCGAGAAGACCAGACTGTTCTTGAAGTGATTATTGCCCCGCTTATGCTGTGTTGGGTTGCAACAATATCGCTTCTAGGATAAAACAGCACAGAGCAATGCATTCACAGTCACGTAGAGCTCAACAGCGACCTACTCTCAGTTCGCCCAAAAACCTATGTATATTCTGTATGTATGTGAAGAGAACAGAGAAAGAGTGAGATAGATGCTAGGTTTTCAGATGTCTATATCATCAGTATTTCTATTTCATACGTTTTTATTTTGTATATAATATATAATAAACGTAACAGCAGACAAGACATTAATTAAAATAAATATTCCGACTTAAAACACTTTTAATAGAATATCAAACAACATCAGGATTTTCGTTTCAGTTGACTTGCTAACAAATACTGATGCCCATCAGGTCTTCCTGACCCATCAGGACTTGCTAAATACTGATACAGTTCAGTCCTTCATCAAATACTGATGCCCATCAGGTTTTCCAAATACTGATTCAGCTCAGCTCAGCTCATCAGAGTAACTCTGACTCTCACAGCCCCTGTAACACATAAATTCTGAGCACAATATTCATATTAAAATAATACAATAAGCCCATATTTATTTAATTAAAACAACAGTAAAATTCCTCGCTCAAGTTGCCTCGCGTACGCGAGATGCCGAGACATTCGCCCAAATCGCCCTTCGAGTCGAGTCGAGTCGAGGCAGCGGCTGCGCACGTGTGCGCGCGCGCGAGGCCCACACTAGCACCATGTACACCTACATGCCTTAGTAGTTGTACACTACTCTTGCACATGATTCTATATAAGCCACTCAACCTCTCTTTACAATATTAATGTGGGACAAAACCCACAAACCCATTTCAAGCTACTAACTTCATCTCAATTTCTTTATGGATTACACTAAGAAAATGACTTAGATCCAAACATGAAAGTTTAAGTCCTCATAGTAAGGAACAACCTCCAACAATTAGTTTCTGAAAATTCCATCAAGAACATATTTAAAATATGACTCAAACTTTCCATTTTCTAACATGAAACACCATAAGGTGCATGGTTAGCTTTAAGTCCGGTAGGGATATAGTTATTATTTCCGGTATCGAGTAATGAATCACCAAAGATAAGAATAGAAGAGAATTTGGGTAGTTTTGAATGATCTGAAGATGCAGCATTGCATGTCAACAAAATGTTGCAAAATTTAAGCAAAATGATATCAAAAAGAGGGAATAAGGTGCCATAAGAGCTAAAAAAAAGATTTCTGTTAAAGTTGAGGTTGTTCATTTGTTAATGGTTAATCTCTTTCACAATTTATAGTACTGCCCTCATGAGATATTCCTACCTTTTCAGATTAATCAGAAAATTTTATTAACCTTTGAAGTCTTGTTCTACTCGTATCACCCTCTCTTCTTTTACGGATTAATTTTTCTTAATTTAAGCTCGTTTATCTGTCAAAAATAATTTAATTTTGATAATTAGGCTCCGATATAGTTCACAGTTTTACGACTTCTATGCAATTTTATTTGTGCAAACTTTTGTTAATGAATTTATTAAGTTGTTGATGCTTGGTGTGAATATGATCTATATTCTATACAATACATAGATGGAAAAAAAATTCAATTTTAATAAATCATTGTAAATTGAGCCAAACTGGAAAGCCCATTACAGATTGGGCCCAACTAAAAAGCACATACCCAAAACGTAAAACTGGTTTTATACTTAAAATAGGCTTGTGCTTGCCAACTGCAGCCCAAAAGAAACACCAAGACCAGAAAGTACAAAAAGTTTAGTAGTAAAATTCAGTCCAGATATAATAATTTATACTCCTTCTGTACCAATAGGTTCTATACGTTCACTGTTTGCACGCATTCCAAGCCTCCTAGAAAGTGTAGTTCCATAATATTTTTTAAATTTTTTTTTTTGAATACAAGTTTAATGTTTAAATTTTTATTTAGAAAAAAAAATTTTTGAAAAAATATTATGGAACTATGCTTTAAATGAGTCTTAAAAAAACGTGCTAAAAAGTAACGTAGAGAATTCAATGGGACAGAGAGAGTATCCAACTCACTGCAAAATAATTCTGGAGCAAGTTGTTGAGTCAAGATGAAGAGTACTTGTAAATCCAGGTGGGTGAATGAATCTTGGGCCAAATCATTCCTGATCATGCACTCGTGAAAAGATTATAATTAAGGACTTGTTTAAACCCAAATCTTCTACTTAATCCTGTTCAATGTTGGGAAACAAGTAGCTTGTAGGCAAGACCGATCCTGAAGTTTACGCGACCTAAACTATAATCAAATTTCGGGATCCTAAACATATACATTACATATTTAGCAAATTTATAAATAAAAAATTTAAAATTTACTAATTGTCGAGAAATTTTAACGATGATTTTGTTCGTCCATAATTAGGGTCGCTCTAGTACTTGTTGGCTAACATAAATAAAATATGTGAGGATGAATATACTCTGGCAGTTGACAACTAGCTATTATTACATGCATCAACATGGTTGAGTTTTGGTGCAAATCCAAGTAAATTTTGATTAGGTACATGCATATGTTGTTACTTTCTTTTTCGAATTATTATGATAATGCACACACATCTCACCTACTCGAGATTTTTTTCATTTCAGTTCTGCATATGAAATCTTTAGGATATTTGTGCACGAGAGGTGATCAGAAGTGAAGATAGATGCACGACTGTCCTCAATGGTACGTGGAACCACAGAATCAGTTTATTCATAATCTTTTCAAATCCAAGATTAATCAAGACTAAAAAAGAAATACTAGGGGAGGCAAATGTTAGACACGATCCGAAACTTATCTTGAAATCGACTTAATTCGTAATTCGATTTATTGAGAGAAAATTCAAAAATGACCCGAACATGACCTACTTAATTCGAAAGTGACCCGAAATGACTGGTTATTGAAAATTTCATTCCTTTACGGCTAAATATTCGATTTTATTTAATTATTAATAATTTTAACTTGAACCGGAATTGATCTGTTTACTAACATGAACATAATTCGAAACGCGAAATTGCCGCCCGAAATTTGTACACTACTAGCAAATAAAAACCGAATTTTAGATATCTAGATAGCAAAATCTTTTACCTCAAAAGAAAAAAAGAAGAAAAAGATAGTAGAATCTTTTGAAGGGTCCAAATGAGCATGTACCATTAGGTTGCAATCAAGATGGGGTCTTAAATCTGCAAAAATCTCAAGGGTACATTACAAATTATAAGTTAGGTCATTCTTTTAATGCTTCACAACATTGTCTACCTAATTAAATACGGAAATAAAATTAGTAAATATAGAGTTTAAGTAGACAACGATGGCTAATTCGATATCGTGATAGGGTATATATGGGGTCTATTCTATAAGCTAAGATTTCAAAGGATTGGTACAAACTAAAAGTTGAGGGATTCATCATTTAAAAGGCACGTATATAGGCCAAAACGCTTTAATTAGATTTAGACATTCTACCTTTCTTTGGTCTTATACGTGGGATACCCCATGCAGATGTATTAAGTTGAGTGTCTTAATTGGAATTTGGTGATTCTGGCAAGGAGTGGTTTTTCCCTCGATCTTGCAATACTGGGGTGCAACTGGTGCAATCAACAGAGCCATCGTTAAATTTGGATATGAACAAAAGTCGAAATTCAGAATTTCACAATATATAGAAATAATATGAGAAAACTATTCAAGTACACCCCCTGTGTTTATGATAACATTCATAATATTACATGAGGAAATGTTGGAAATGTTCTAATCTCCACGGATTTTAGTATACATAAGAAAGATCTTGTCATGTACTTTGTTAATGGAGTAATTTGTTTAACAAAGATGTGAGGTTCGCGACCAACGATGGTTGTAATCGGAAAAATTGTCGAAGCGTGGTGATTTGTGTTTAATAAACGGCTGAAATCGTTAAGGTTTATGTTTGCCTTCTCAGAACTCTCAAACACGTGTATCAACAATGTGCCTACGTATTTTTTTATATAGGGGATCAAACCAAACGTAGTTGTTGGAGAACAAGAAATCAACATGGGCTTGGTTTGCTATGCCCGATAAGAGTCTTCGAACCGACTTCCTATTATAAATCGAAGTTATATTTACTTTAGGAGTGCCTAGCGATGCAGACTAGTCACAAAGGCCCAAGACTTGATTACGACGTTGAAACTTCACGGATGAAGCAACTCCCCAGCCGGGGGATAACATCTCCGCTACAGCTTTCTTCCTTGGCTGTGATTGCTGGTATATAGCCATAACTTACCGCAAATGTTAAAGCGCATCCTCCCTCCCGGATGAGGATAACCCACCAGATTACAAAACGAGTGATCTCAAGCATAAGTGCAAAGTGCGAGATAACCCCAAAAGTTTCCCGATGAGGACAACCCGTTGAATGCAGAAATAGGGCTCTCAAAGCACGCATTAAGTTTAAACGACCATTCCCTTACGAGGACAACTTGCAAGACTACAGAACGGCGTCTTCGAACGTTATCCGGAAAGACGGGCTCCCAGAAACCCATTCTAAACCCTCAGGGCACACCTCAAGGGGTTAGAGGCTCTACGGGCGCTCCTCCGGACCCCTAAGGCGCGCCACAAGGGGTTGGATCCTTTTCGGATGCTCGTCTTCCTCGTTGTTTGATAATCTAAATTCAATTTTCTTTTCGTTAAGTTGTACGAACAACCTTTGTATCAAAACAGTCACCCCTTAAGGTCAAAAGCCTCGGGGCGCCCTAGGTGTCCGGAAACACGTTCTCCAGAGCTCGGACCACTTCTTGTCTTCAACGATCACATTTGTTCCTTTTAAGTTGTGAAACTTCTCTTACGTGAACTTTTGTTAAAGTTCATCTTTTTGCGTAAACGATTGTCACAAGCGATTGTCATAGACTTTCGTCGTAAATAGTCGTTGCAATCGATCATCCCTCGCGGTTAACACCGTTTTGGGCGTTTCCGGAAATTTGGAGACATGTTTTTCGGAGCTCGCTTTATTCCTTACTCATCGATTATCCGACCCAGTTTCACAAAAATCCGATAAAATATCCATATAACATACTGTATACCTTTTTTCTCATTCGGAGTTATTTATGATAAGAGTAATTAAATGGAGGTGTTCTTCCCAACAACGTATTGCTAACTTAGATAATAATACTTTAAAGATAATTTTGTGATTAAAATTCTTATTCATTTGTTATCTTTTGAAGAATATTATAATTGCATTAGTAACTTAACATACTAATGTATGTACAAAAATGATTAACTACATGTGTTAATTATATACTCCCTCTGTCCATTTGGTTTCTTAACAAATGATTTCAGCGCGGAGATCAGTATGAAACAACATAGTTTAATAAACAAGTTGTTATGTTAAAGGAACAAAGTATACTGTTTATCTGGGGCTCTGTGCATTAAGTACATTTTTATGTTAGAATAATGGTAAAATTTTGCTATTTAGAGTAATGTAAACAAATGGAAGGGAAGGTCCAAAATAGAAAGTGTAATGAAATGAAAAGGATGGAGGGAGTATGATTAGTAGTTAATCCGAGTTTTTAAACCTTATTACCATGAACTTCATAAACTAACCGACAAATGCTCATATACATTTAACTAATATACGTTTTAGATCGCCATAATCCTGTAAAGATTAAATTAAACATCACATTTGGATCATCTACCTATAAACTATAATATACACTCACCATTTAGGCAAATGTATACATAAATCAACTCCGGTTTAAGAAAACCTTAAACAAAAGAAAAGAAACAAAAAATCGAAACTGATACACATGTACAATACGTCCAAGTTTTCACACATCTAGAGATGTTACTTTAACGTATTTATATTATTTAAGTAGATAACAACAGAATCAAACTGATCAGGTTCAGTGAATACCCAGTCCTTAATTGAAGTTTAAATCGAGGAAAATAATTGCTAAAATAATGTAAGTTGAACAAGTACAAAAACGATAATGTACGGTACAGGCTTCAATCACAGCTCGAATTAATGAGCTGCTAATGATATTTAATTATGTTAGTAGTGAGTTTATTTAAAATTTTAAGATACTCTCTCCGTTCGAACAATATTAATTACTAATAAAAAATATGTATTTAGTAATCACTTAAAATTATCAATTTTAATCTCAACTGGTAATATATTTAGAAAATTTAATATATTTAACACTTAATTTATTTTATTTAGTATGAAAATGTAATCAATATTTTTGAGACAGATCAAAAAAAAAATGTGACCAATATAAAGGGGACGAATGAATAAAATTATAAGATCTCGACTAAAACTTGAAATTTTAATTTTGGGTCGATAGTGTAATATTTTGTATCCATTATATTCTAATACTATATCTCTCTCGAAAATCAATTTGGTCGAATTCAAATATAGTTCTGACTCATTTAAAATGTTAAAGCTCATTTGGCATCTTGTTTTGCTTTTATTTCTGATAATTGAGCCAAAATCAACCCGGTTCTAAACGAGTTTCGCATTTCTAACTAGCAGGAACCATTTACGACCAATTATTTAAGTTATTTATGTACCGTTTTTCTTGTAATGATATTTTATTACTCCCTCCGATTATATTGGTCACATCTTTTTTTCATCTGTCCTAAAAACATTAACCACATTGTCATATTAAAGTAAAATAAATATTAGATATGTTAAATTTTTCTAAATATATTAATAATTGAGATTAAATTTAATAATTTTTAAATAATTACTAAATATACATTTTGATTGGTGACTAATATTAATAAGACAAATGAGTATATTCAAACAAATTTATAGTATAACTTAAATTAAATAATCAATCTTCCACCTTGGCTTTGATGCCAAGACAAATATGGTAACACGTTACCATTCAATTATAGAAACAACGAATATTTTTAGATCGATTCAATCTCTCTGACGTTACGAATCTTAAACTTTTTGTAGTTCGTGAATTCATCAGTAAAACTAATATACTACTATTCAGTTTAACTTCTCGATATAATAACAATATCGACCGGAAGTCTTAATACTAGTCAGTAAAAATGAATAAAGTAATAACCGTTACAATTAGTCTATAGTTTTATATAAAATTGTTTATTTAATTAAACTAGATATAAATTATATAGTACCTGCAAACTTGCCCTATCTGGTTTATTCTCGTAATGGACGGTGCATGCAGCTACGTACGAAGTTTCGTGCAAGCTCAAACTCATATTCTACATGAGCTGAAAGATGCTCAGACTATACATACCAGAGCTGGGCATGCTGATTTGTTAATAAAATAATCGAATTTTAATTTGTGAAGCTGTTTAAATTAATATTGGAGCAGTGATCGAGAATTCGAGCTTGGCTTACTATGAGTTTAACTATAAAGTAGAAAAAAAGAAAAAAAAATAGTCGTTTGAATTCAAGTATAACTAAGTCTATTGAATTTATTGAATTTGAAAAATGACCGAGTTTTGCAAATTTGGTAATTANAATTTGAAAAATGACCGAGTTTTGCAAATTTGGTAATTACCGTTACTTTTTTATTTAATTTGAATAAACATATATATATATATATATATATATATATAAACATAAATACATGAGAAGTATTTTTATAATTATAAAATTCAAACGAATATACAAATAAATCATTAAAATATATTGCTATTAATCTAATTGCATACTTTGAAGTATTTTTTTTCAATTTATAATTCAAATAATTTATATGTTTATAATCCAACAAAACGGATAATATACAAACCTGACCAATATCTAATTCAGACATATAAATAACACATTTCTTTTGTAATTTAATAACTAATATATTTGTTCACATTATTTAAAAGTGAAACAATTGAATAATAAATGATTTAATCCCACATATTACCTTTATGATCTAGATTACATGTTATACCATGCATGTACTCCAGTTGTACACAAAGTTTTTGTCATTTACATACAAATTTCGTATTTTATACTCGACCTAATAAAAACAATTATATATATTAATATAGTAACATAAAAAGGCAGACCCGGGATTCAGGGTGCCTAACAGAAAAATGGTTAAAATAAGTTTGTATTTTAATTAGTTGAGTTATTTAGAGCAGGATGGATGTGACTCTATTTTTTTATAGGCTCTGCCAGCTGCATATATAGTACTCCCTCTGTCCATTCAATTTTATACATTTTCCTTTTTTGGGTGTGCCATTCATTTCTATACATTTCAAAAGTTACTAAAAGTGGTAAAGTTTTATAATATAAAAATCCAACTATATCCACTACTTTCCTCCACTACACCATTTTATATATAAAATATTAACCGGTCCCATCACTTTACCCACTTTTCTTACTTTTTCTTCTTAAATTACACTTTTTCTTGACCTCAGTGCCCAAACCAAATATATATATCTCATTGGGACGGAGGGAGTATAATGTTTGTTTGGCGAGCGATATAAGGAGTATATAAGACATTTGTAGAATAATTATTATAAAAATCACCTTAGATCAAGACAGCTGGTTTCTTTGGACTGGAGCAACTAATAAGTGCTAAATTGACCACATCTATCTTCGCCTTTTTAGGCCCATGTTCTGAAACAATTCAATGCATGTATTCTATTTCACCTATTTTAATTTTACTTAATTCAATAAAAGATTAAGTATTATGTATTTATATGACAATTTACCGATCACTTTGAAAAGGTAAAAAAACAAAGCTAGTTTTAAGAACTAATGTCTGTCATTGTAAATTTTTTTTGTCAATCACTTGAATAATAAAAAAAGCTAAGATAAAATATTAACATAATTATGTGTTTTGGATATCTCACATTTTTATCTGCTAGGTAAACAGACACAAAGAAATTTTAAAATTGAAATTCTAATAAAAGTGTACATCTAGATCTGGTCCAGTTTTTGAATCTTGTTCACGGGTTCAAACTTGAAATTAGCTAGTCCCAATCAAAACATTAGCATTTATAGGCTGTGCTGAAATATCTTTTATAATGTAGTGGTTGGAAATAATTAAATTAGATAACATATACATGGTTGTGTATTATATAAAAATAAATAAATGTAGTTTTAAATGACAAAAAGTGATTTTAGAATTTTTAACCATTTTTTTTCAAAAGATAAATTGTTATTGTTACTTTTTTATTGGTTACCTTCCTAGTAAATGTAATATATCCAGCATGTATAAATATAAAGAGTAGTGTACATCCACAAAATTTTATACAAATTTTTTTACAATATGATATATTTTAATTGGTGATATTGATGTGAGTACAAGGGTCATTCTGATTAAATTTTAACTCGATTTTGTGTAAAATTTTGTATACAATTTGTGGATGAAGCATTTTCCTAATATAAATTTTTAAAAAATTTGGTAACAAAATGTCATTTGAAATTTTTTTTGATAATTGTTTAAGATCCTTAATATTGTTCAATAAGAAAAGAAACTTGTATGAACTTTTATTAACATGAATTTTAGAATAACTAAGTAAGGTTTTGCATTTAATAGGGCAGCATTTAACATTATAAGATGATGATTGGGCACTCCTTTCAGCTTTAGGAGATTGGAACATGTAATAATCATTTGAGGTTACTATTGTATTAGCTTAGATGTTCCTTAATTCCATCTATTATTGCCCATAATTATGGATTAAGAAACTTTTTTTAAGTGACGGCTTAAGTTAATTATACTTGGAAGTAATAACAATAAAGGAAGCTTACGCAGAAAGCAGAAAAAATGGAAGAAAAGAATTCATCTTTAGTTCAATGATTAAGTTTGACTATTTATCCTCTAACATTCAAATTATATAAATAATCACACTTGAAATTGATTGTTATATAGTATAAACCTAGCAAAAAAAACTGATTGTTTATTCTCTATGCTCAAGTTACAAATTCATCTTTTTTTTAATTATTATTAAATATATGAAGGTTGATAGAGTAAAATTATATTGATCTGTATTTCAAAATTTAAAATATACTCACTTTGTACCATTCATTTCTTAAACTACATATAAAGAATAGTTTCCTTAAGTTATTTAAAAATTCAATTTTATTTAAAAACATAAAATTTTAATAAAAAATTACGAAACTATACTATATGTACTTTAAAATGCAGAACACTCTCTGTAACAAGACCGACCAGAGAGTATAATTTAGTGTATCTATGTATAAGTATTGACATGCACAGGGGCAAAGTGGACATTTTACATTGAATTTAGATTAAAAACAATAAACAACATGTAGTTTGCAAGGACAGTTATGAAGTCCTTCTATATATAATAGTACATTCCCCATCCATAAGACCACACACAATTCAAATCCACCATAAAGATCATAGAGAAAAAGAAACACAAGAGTTATTTACATAACTTTTCAAAAATCTTTATAGTGAGAGAGATGGGAAACAGTTTAAGGTGTTGTTTGGCTTGTGTTCTTCCCTGCGGAGCCTTAGATTTGATTAGAATAGTACATTTAAATGGCCATGTTGAAGAAATCACACGTCCGGTCACCGCCGGTGAGATTTTAAGCAACAACCCTAATCATGTCTTGAGTAAACCTTCCTCTCAAGGAGTAGTCCGGAAAATCTTGATTTTGTCGCCGGAGACAGAGCTCAAGAGAGGAAGCATTTATTTTTTAATACCATCTTCTTCTTTGCCAGAAAAAAAGAGAAATCACAAAAACCCTAAAACAACATCCTCCAAAAAACCTAAAAAGATTGACAACATTGATGTTGTGGTGTTATCGGAGCCTTGTCGAAAAAATGTTGCGTCAGAAAAGAAGCCTTCGTCTCGACGTGATCGGAGGAGCAGTAGTAAGAGTGGAGTATGGTTGCCTCAACTAGAAAGCATTCATGAAGATTAAACACATTTTTCCAGTGTAGGAAAAATTGTCTTCTGGAGTGTTTTTTTTTTCTTTTTTCTTCTTTTTTTATGTGAGGAGTGTATGTTGAGGGTGATTTTGGTTTTGTGGATATATTTTACCTTTATATATACTAGATCCTCTTGATATATTTCCGGCAAGCTGCTGCATGTAATTTTTGTTTGCAGATATCGGAATATCATGCATGTTTTAATTAGATAATGCTCAGTTTCCCATAGAGAGTGTGAGGGTGTTTCTACTGGAAAAAGTTCATTTGTACCTTGTTATCATCCTCAATTTGTATGTATTTTCCACTTTCTAATAAACTTGGGTAATCTAGCTATCTTTTTATACACCTATCACAGTTTATCTGGATTTCCAAATAGAAAAATTTCGTAACTGACTCCTGGTTAACAAAAAGAGGGAGACTGTATTAGACAAACCTTATTCAAGATCGAACTAATTTTGGCTTTAGGCCAAACTCCAGTGATATGTTTGTTACTAGTACACAAAATTTCTGCATGATCACAAATAATTATTTACACTTTTTGCAGAGGAACCAAGACACATGATTTCTCTAATGTTATGAATTTAAGCATAATATTGTAATAATTGTAAGCAATAATTAAATTCAGTTTTAAAGATTAGTTAAGCTAATTTGAGATTAGCACATGAAGATATAACATGACATAATATAGTGCTAATTTGTCCCATTTAAAATTAATCTAAAGGCTTAAGTTAGATATATATGTGTGTGTATAGTTGCGGTGCATCCCTCTTATACTTAAACACGTCTTCATCTCTGGAAGTGACTGATTGATTGTACATCTGGATTCCATTTCAACATGCTCCAACGAATACTTATTCTGTGGCTCCATCTTACTTTCATTCAATGATTGACCTGGTTGTTAGCACTGAATATTCAATCTGATTACTATTTTTTCCTTATTATTTTATTTCTGACCTACATTTATTATTAAATATACTTACAAAAACCAAATTAGAAAATTATGTACGGTGATCTCAGATGTTACAGTAAAGTTATAATAATTATCATATAAATTTTCTTTATTTAAGTTATTGAAATACTTATAAAGAATTAGAAAATCATGTAAGATGATCTCATGTATTACATTGATAAAATTATAATACTCCCTCCGTCCTTTCCATTTTCCATATAAAGTATTTTATATTTTCTTTTTCTGAACAAATATTTAAACATTTAACTTTTATATAGAAAAAAAGTTTTTTAAAAAAATTATTGAACTATAACCTTGAATGCCTGACACTCTCCCATAAATGATAACAAATGGAAAGGAAGGAGGGAGTAATTATACTGTAAATTTATAGTAGAGCGAGCTCTTCAAATACATATTCATATCACTAATAATGTGAAGTACACATTTTAACCTCTGTAGAAATTATGAAAGATCACTTTCAGGTCCATTTTTCCATTAATAGAAATGATATTTTATGTTAATTTCAATTTTAAATAAATATTATGCACAAAGGGCGGATATGACTGCTATGTTAATCATCCTATGTATTGCAAGTAACGTGGGGATATGTAATATATATGTGGGTGCACTTTCAATCTTTCATCACAAGAATGTGGATAACAGTGAAGTCAATGTACATTTAACCAATGAGGCATCTGGTTGGCTAGCATTAAGAGGGAATATTGGGACTTATTGTTTATTTTATATATGGTTTTATATTTAAAAAATTAAAAAAATTAAAAAAGTAGTATAAATGTAGTTTGATTATATTAACTAGGTCATGGTTGCTACTCCCTCTTATTTATATACATGTTATTTTAAAAGTTCGTATTTTAAGACACATATAAAGTATGTTTTCGTAATTTATTTTTAAAATTTTCTTTTTTGAATTAAACTTCAAATGTGAAACTTTTATTTTGAGAAAGAAAAATTTTAAAATAATTTACGGAGCTATGTTATAAATGAGTGTTAAAATACGTGTTCTCCCAATATATAATACTCAGGGGGATCGAGGGAGTACTTAATTATACAATAATTTTTCTAAAAAAACACCACATTATTATTATTGATAACCTTTAACAATTTCAGTTGTTGGATAATTCTTATTTTTTATTTTTATCAAAGTTAGGTGAATTTGATCAGAAAAAATAAAAAAGACAATTATTTAAAATAAATGGAATAAATGTAAAATTAAAAAAAGGGGATAAATGCATGTTAAATCTAGTAAATTATGGTGGGTTGTATGTGTACTTGAGGACAAACTAAGGTGTTGGGAGGCCAAAAAGTTTCAACTTAATTAAAATTAAACTACTAAATGAATTATTGGGGATGATTAAATTTATATACTATAGCAAAAATACAAAGTACTCAAACATGGCGACATGGCCACGCTACCCCAATATAAATGCAAAACAACCTGGCAAACCCCTAAATAAATTATCTAGCTACATAAAATAAATATTCTCTCCGTATTGAAACACGCCGCACATGGATTCTCCTAATTCTCATATAAAATATATAGCTCATCCATCAATAGGATTTGTTCATTGTAACTCTGCACAAAATTATAGTACATATTTAACAGTTTTCGAGAAATATTTTAGTGAAATCATGTCAGATACATATGATGTTGAGTTCGATGAGAATCCTTAGAAGTGGTAACTTAGAAGATCCCCATGAAACTGGCTTGAGGTTTAACTTTTGAGCATCAACTTGGTATATAATTAAGGTGTTTGTTCAGTAATTCATCTGTTCTTGTGAGTAGAACTTGGCTTGACTGGCTCTCCTTGATTAGAGAGATTCGGTCCTCTCTCGTACGACTTGCTGTACTGGGGACTTTCTTGAAATGTGTTGCATGTTTAATGTAGTCTTTCATCCTATGAGTCCGGATTCATATGAAATGATCGTACAAAATCGCAATAATTTATCACAGTACACAAATATAGAATTTAATGTGAATTTACGGAATCTTATATTTACATGTATTGTGATAAAATTTTATCACAGTGCACAAAAAATAAAATTAAATGTGAATTTACGCAAATTTATATTTACATGTATTGTGATAACTTATTGTGATCGATTCTAACTCAAACCAGAAATGCACCGATTCATATCTAGTTTGCTTCAAATTCGAGGCGTATAACCAAAGCTGTACTAATGATAATTGACTTAAAGTTCTTTCGTTGAGATTGATTGCGTTGGAAAATGTGGGTTTTAGCCCCACGTTGTCAAGCCGGGGGTAAATGTTGCGCGGCGTAATGAATGACACTTGAAATGTGTTCTTTTCCCCGAAAGCTTTTCGAGATACTTCGAAACGCTCAAATTGGTTAAGGATGAATGAGATATGATTATTTAATGTTGGTCCCCTGAAAGTGGAAATTTTGTGAAGTAAACTTGAATCTCACATTGAAATGGAAAATTAGTTTCCATTGCTTTATATAGCAACACACATGTGTAGTGTTCACTTGTGTTAGCTATGTGCTGCTTCATCACTTACGCGGGCGCGCAATGGGGTGCAAATTGTGGGCTTTCAAAGGGTAATATGAGGCTTAGGAAGCCTTCGGGCTTGCTCGCGTATGCGACGTGCGGACACAGATGTAGCAGAAAATTGGGCAGAATAATCACGGACTAGTTTTGCTAATTTAATTTTCACTGGGCTTGAGCTTTCAAATAATTAATTCGTTTTGATATACGAATAATTATAATTGACTTGACAAAAAAATAAATTTGATTCAGTTATGGGTCTAATTTATTAACTGACAATTAATTAACGCGGTTAATTAATTACACAGAGTAGCGCACACGTTTCTCTAAGCCTATATAATATCGCTATAAGGCCTTAGGGTTTAATCATCATAATACACACAGTCGTTCTCCTAAACACAAAACTCTACCTCTCTCTCAGTGATAGTTTTCTTGCTCTGTTCTAACTCGCCGAAGGTGCTGTTCGCGTAACACCACCGTCTTCTCGTTTTATCCTAGAGGCTATTGACTCACACTCACGGTGAGAGGCAAAATAGATTTATGGAGATAGTTTCAACTGGACTCGAGAACCATCTCTGTTTTTATATCCTTTTCTTGTTTAATCGCTTTGTTTTGCAATGATATATATATATATATATATATATATATATATATATATATTGTTATTCGCGTACACTGTTATTTATATGTATTGATTGCAGATTATTTCATAGACTCTGTCCTTCAGCTTAGCTACAAATCTTAGCATTGTTATCTCTAATTCTGAAACGCACCAATATACTTGCAACTATAGTATAAAGAGAAACCTCTTTTTAGATAGATGGAGTTTTTAAATGTTATGATCGTAGATAAAGACTTAAATTTACATGGAAACTTAAACAACATAAAATAGTTAACTCTCTACATATACTAGCATAATAACCCGTGCGAGACACGGGTCATTTTCTAGATTTGTTTTGTGCAACACGTATAATGGTTCTCTATTTATTAATAAAATGATGTGTTTTAAAAACTATATGTATTATCTCAGGTATACTTGATATAAGGTTAATTAATTACGCAGAGTAGCGCACACGTTTCTCTAAACCTATATAATATCGCTATAAGGCCCTAGGGTTTAATCATCATAATACACACAATCATTCTCCTAAACACAAAACTCAACCTCTCTCTCGGTGATAGTTTTCTTGCTCTATACTAACTCGCCGAAGGTGTTGTTCTTGTAACACCACCGTCATCTCGTTTTACCCTAGGAGGATATTGACTCACACTCACGGTGAGAGGTGAAATAGATTTAAGGAGACAGTTTCAACTGGACTCGAGAACCATATCTGTTTTTATATCAGTTTCTTGTTTAATTGCTTTGTTTT